>JAMFTS010005989.1:0-25156 GCA_028095005.1 Rhynchospora pubera
AACGATGGATTGACATCCTTATTATTCTTTTAAGTTTAACTGACAAAAAAAAAAACTAAAAATTTAGTATTTGGACTCGTTTTGCGGATTTCATTTGTAATTAGTTAGATTTTTTGAATTACAGAGTCCAATTGGCTTACCAAGTGTATCAATTTAGAGAGATACTATACCTTATAAAAGAGATAGAGAGGAGGTATGTGCAACAAAATATCAACAACAACGAAGATACATTGTACAAAACATAAGCCATGTGCTGATGTGCCTCATAAAAACACCAACCTGAAAAGAGCGGCCCCATACATTGTGGCCTTGTGGGTTAATAATGAATACGTGCCACACAAAGCACACTTGTGAGCTACATGATGACGGTGTAAGTGTGATTGGATGTCTTACATACTTCATCGTCGGCCTTATCCTCTCCTCCACTCACCTCCCATTCATTCTGAGAAATTGTCTGATCAAAACAGACAATTTCTTATCACAAGCTTGCTTCTCTCACTTAAAAAAAATGAACCCTACTGGAATAAACAAAGCAAGCTTTAAATATCGTCCAATATATGTCCAAATGGTTTTTATTTATATTATGCGATTCAATTGGAATCGGTTCAACCAAATTATATAGATTAGTCATATTAAAGTGATCTATTATCGCATTAATCTAATTTTAGTATCGACTCGTCCATTAATCTAATTTCTAAATAAATATAAAATCGAGTTAATCTTGATGAGATAAGAACCATTACTATAATCATCGTTTTTTTTTTAATTGACAGTTTGACACATTTCGCAACGTTTCGTGTTAATTCGATGACTAGATTATTATAATTTTCACTGTTACGCGCTACTTGAGTAATAATTCAAATGGCTGTTAGTTGTTATACACAATAAAGTTGATGTCAGTTATTACGCACATAAAAGAGCGTTATAATATTCAGAGGTTCAGTTGTCATGCACATTAACATAATTGTTGAAATATTCGTGGTTAGTAATCACTGGTGGCACCGGTGGTGAAACGGTATATAAACAGATATCTGGCAGCCGCTACTAGTAAAATCTAAAAATATCTTGTGTCTTTATTAATGGACTGCCTATTTTTTTTTTTCAAACGCAGACAACTAAAATTATCCAAACAATGTGCCCCTACTACAATTTTAATCAGGTACTTAATTGTGAGTATTCATTCCAATTACTTCATTACAATTTAAGAATCATTGTTGGCCGATGACATTAACGGGCATTTTTCTAAAATATGTCATTGTCTATTTTATTTAAAAGGTTTTGAAGATCTTACCAAATATCAACAAGCATGATATAACAATTCATCATCTATTATATAAATCGCTAATTGCGCTGCATTTCATAAGACAAAGAGGGTTGTTATTATGGTCATGAAATGAGATCGTAAATACTTATGCAACAATAGGTCTTGCTGAAAAATAATCAAGAGCATCACATAAAAGCTATAATATTCTGAGCACCAATGCGAAACATTATACCTCTCTCTAATTACCAAATAAGCGTTCATCCGGAAACACAACCGTGTAAAAATATGATAACAATATCCTCAGAAAATAAATATCTTTTGTATAGTCTCGATATCGCCTATTGAGTATTGACAGACTTATTCTAAATGGTAGAAGCCAATATAAATATGCATTAATGAAACGCATGATTCCTTGACTACTAATGTAATTACTTTTGAAAGTCAATAAAACATTACAGAATTTCAAAAACGAATTGACTCGAAAATATATTTACTAGTTTTAATAAGTCATTTGCTTTATATAGGCAACGATTAATTTATATAAAAAAAGAGAGGATAAACGGAATACTCAATTTATCACCGACCTGAAGTGTTTCTCTAATTTTATTACGCGATAAAACAAGTCATTGGCTATTCTAACACATCGGCTTCTCCTCCGATAAGCTAATGAACTTTCTTTCAGATGGTGATAAAATAAACAAATACCTAAAATTTAAAACCTCAGAACAAGTCAAAGTTACCACACAGTAAACAAACTACAATATTTTACTTTCCCCAGAGAACAAACAAGCCACAAAAGTGAAACAACTGGCCCCATCTAATACTAGAACAACCCAAACCCCTCCTTGTCAGTCCGAGTGCACTTCCATGCCAAAAAAATGTAATGGTGGCTGATCAATAATAATTATAAGATATGACGTGGCAAAATTTTAACCAAGCCAGGAAAAAATTGTTAGGGCCATTTTGATGCTTAAAACGTCTTCCGTAGCTTAGAAGCTGCTATCTTGTTTGAAGAAAATCATGCAAAGAATAGCATCACAATCTCAACAACTGAATGAGACAATAAGCAAAAGTAATAGATAAACAAGTAATTGGCGTCCTTTAGCAAACATGCACCTCCTAAATTTAATAATTGCACCTCCTCACCGTATATACTACAAATTGAAGCGGATCACACTTGCCTATTTTCTCACGCGCAACTTGAATCCAATCAGCAAGAAAAGGAGCAAGCAGAATAAAAAACCGAACACATAAGACATCAAAACAAGCAGACCAGCAACACAGATCATATAATACAAACTTTGGTTCATACCAATATACCATAACAAAGCAACTTATGGTTCAACACTGCAATATAGGGTTTTATAGCATCACCCAAAGCAAACAACAATTATTACTGGATGATTACTCGCCTAGCTGACAGTGCGAAGGTTTTGCAAAATGGAGATCTTTCAGGCAAGCTCTACAGCCTGGAAAAACCTTAGAAACCTCCAACCCACACACAATGTTACAGGCTTACCACATTACCACAACCCCTGCAAACTACTACTGTTCAAACTACCACTTTCAAGGGGTTACTAATATAATTAATAATTAATAGATATATAGATTTAATTTAATGGCCAGCAATCTCGAAGTTTAGAAAGCTCCCAACGTTTGCATAATCGGTGTCTAGCTCCAAGTCTTCCACATCCCAATCAGGCATACCACCATCATCAGTCTCAAGAGGGAGTTCAAGTTCCTCAGCCATCACCGCTCCAGTGTTCATTTCCGAGAAACCAAACCAATCCATATCTGGCATTGGAAAATCTTGCATTTTGCACATATCTGCAATACTCATGCACTCATCTTCAGGCGGCACTGGTTCAACCTGCATTTCAGCATTAGGCTCCAGTTTAGGCTTCGACTCCGGTTCAGGCTTTGACTCCAGTTCAGACTTTGATTCTGATTCAGCCTTTGATACTTGCTCAGCCATAGAATCCACAGCTTTCGATTCCATTTCACCTTTCGACTCAGTCTTTGTTGAGCTGGAAGAGGAGGCAGGAGCAGCAATCTCCATGGATTTCTTTGGTTTCTTGCTTGGAGTTGCTTTTACTGGACCTGGATTCACAGCACTCAGTTTGACAATACCCTTGTAGTTGGGATTGGCTGATTTCAGCCTCTCCTTCTCAGCAGCAAAAGAAGCCGCGGCTGAGTCATACGCGGCTTTGGCCTCTTCGGCCGTATCAAAAGTGCCCAGCCAATTGCGCTTTGCGGTAAAGGGGTTGCGGATCTCAGCAGCCCATTTGCCCCACTTGCGGAGGCGCACCCCCTTGTACTTGGTAGGCCGGGTGCAGGATGCACCGGGAATGGAGGAGGCTGAGCCGCTGGCAGGGGAGGTGGTCACGGCCTTGGGTGGTTTAGGTTTTGCAGGGGTTTTAGCCGGAGTGGCGTAGAAAGCAGGGTTGACAATGACCTCCTTCTCAAAGCGCTTCGGTCTGTTGTCCAGCTCGTTGTCGCTGGTGTCAGTCGCATCAGGGTCCTCAAAGAATATGCGCAGCCGTTTGAATGCCACGCGAGACTTCACTGGCTTCACCATGGTTTCAGGGTTTGTTTCCTTAATAACCGTCATTTTTTTCTCTCTCTTTCTATCTCTACAAAATCTCTGCTCTCTTTCTTAACAAAATTGAATTTAAAAAAATGGAAAAAAAAGAAGAAAAACAGAACAAAACTTGTTTGGAGGTGGAAGTCCAATAGAGAGCTCAGGTAAGGGGTTGTATTAAGAAGATATTTGGAAAATTACTCGGATGTATTTGTATATGGAGAAACCCTGAATATTTGACTCCAAATCCGTCCCTGAAAAAAAAAGAAAAGTAGTCAGCGAGATTAATTTAATCAATCAATCAATCAATAATGAAATAGAACAAGAAGAAAAAATAATCCATTTTTAAGGCGATTGATCTGTTGATCAGGTAAGGACCAACACAGATCGAAGCACCAGAAGACGAAGAGACTATGAATCAACAGATCTGACGAAGTAGACGCACAAAATCGGAAAAAAAGCCGAAGAAAAGGATACAAACCTGCGCATCGAAGTGGGGTTGCTAAAGGGAGAAGTCAGGAGCATGCGAGTGGAGGAGGCGAAGAAGGAAGAGAGGAAGAAGAAAGCGATCACGACCAGGCAGCAGCACAAGGGGATAGTAGACATATAAGAAATCTCTCTCTCTCTTTTCAGGTGAGATTTGGCGATGGATTCCTTCGCTTTCTCTCTTCCTCTTCTTCTTCAACCTCTCTCTCTCTCTCTAAAACCCCAAGCTCAGGTAAAAGGGAGAATAGTAGTCTTGGTGCACAGTATTTAAAGCCTCACACCCACACAGATAGAGAGAGAGACATTTCTTTTTACAATATTAACCCCCCACCCCCTCCTTTCTTCCAAGACCATACGCCCTCGTATTTAAAATTCTATGGGTCCCATAGGTCAGTGTGCATACGGCAGAGTCGTTAGGGTAGACCAGGTCCAGGTACTCCTCCGTCAGAGTGAGTGAGGGGTGAAACGGAAAGGACAAAGGAATCAATAAATGCTCCAGGAATATAAGCGGTGGACAGCACCGGCGGAACGTGGGTCCCGGATTCAGTGAAATATACGAAGCGTACAATACGTGTCCCTTGTGCATGAACTTCAGTTTGGGAAAGGATGAGGAGAAAGGAATTAAGGAGATCATGAATCTAAGGCTGTGATCTCTCCGATTCATTTCCCTCCCTTTTCTCATGACGTATTAAGTATTAACCATCCTGCCACTGCCCACGCTACTCCTCTCACTAAACCTCTCATGTGGACCCCAAATATCAGTCGCTGAAAACAGTAAACCGCGTGCATTTGGAGTTGTTGGCCTACAAAGTGGGGGGTTTTGGGTAAGATGTTTGGCGTCGGGATGAAAGATGGAAAACAAAGCTGGCACAAATATCAACGAAAGCAAATTTTTTACCATTTCCTCGTGATCTACCAAATCCTCTCTCTGATCAGATCGACGGACAGGATATGGTCTACCACCCAATTTCAACACCTAGACATGGTCTACTCAGAGCCTGAGAATCTTCAATATACCGCTATTTTATGTCACCGAATTTCCCTTCTATGTGTCCTGGACCGGATTCATTCTTCTCTTGCAATCTTAATTATAGATTATAATAGATGCGCGGATCTCGATTAATCAAAAAATTCTAAATTAATATCGAGATATTATATGATACATTTCTTATTTTGAGGGGGTTTTGGATTTTCCCTACTTAGCATTTATTCGGGAGTTTCGGTCTATTAGCCCCTGTCTACACGTCATTACTAAAATTGGTCCCCGCTTATATCAGATCAGTAGAAAACGTGCATTTTTTTAAATTATAAAAAAAAATTATATGTCAATACTAAATGCAAGAGCTTGCACGGACATGTCATAAAACTCATGTTATTGTATTATGAATTATATATATAAACCTCATTTTTTAATGTGAGGCGCTTAACTTTATCTCCATGACGCAAATTGGACATAATACTTTCTTCATTTTCTAACATGATTTGTCAAAATGATTTTAGTTTCATCATGAATAAGCCTTATTCGAAATAATCCTTCAGTTAAATTCATTTCTTTTGACAAAATGAATTGACATTTTATTATTACAACGGCACTTCATCATTTTCTAACATAGGCTATGAATTTTATCTTTTATTAAATTGTCAAAGGAAATACCATCAGCTTCATTAAGAAATAAAATAGTATGACTCTACAAATAAATAAAAATTAACTATAACTTGTTGCTAACATGGGAAGATTATTTTCTAGCAGTGTCTATTCAGATGATCTCAAAACTTTACTAATAGATTGGCTTCTTTTATATTATATTATATATTTATATTTCTAATCAAGATTTAATTATTGCACTCATACAAAAGTTCATAACAATCTCACAAGAGGGGTCTAAACAAATGCTATATCAATTATTGACCATTGATTTACGTGACTTGATTTGATGTGTGGTCTAGATGTTGATTTCAGATAAAAAGTCAGACCTTTTAACATAAAAGAGTCAGGCGGTGTTAACAATTTATTTTTTAAAAAGATATTCACCTATATCAGGAAAATTCAAATAGATAATTTTATATTTTCTAATATTATTATGTTTTTTTTTATTTGCCCACAAATTGAGGGAATCTTTTACTAATATTTATAAAGTGAAAGGTAATAAATTCAGACCTTAATTTTGATAATGCCTATAATAGAATAAACTGGAATTGTTTGATTGACATTCTGAATGCTAGAGGTCTTCAATCGAAATTACTTGCAAAGACTGTACTTGGTAGAGGTCAAACTTGTATTGATATAAAGATTATAAATTGATCTCCTATTGAATATGTTGTTCATAGACGGAATAAGTTATGAGGGATTCTCTGATCTTAACATTTTCTTTTTACGTGGGATTCTATATACTTGTTAGATGCTTCATAATCGTATGTTACAAATGCCGGTACACATCTAGATGGATATGCTAGTTTGCCATAAATTTTTTTAATACACGGATTTTAAATTAAAATTTTAACACTAAATATAATAAATAAAATAATTTTATCAATAAACATGGCAGAGCGCCATTGTCAAGACACACCGGTAGCACCGCCACTCCCATTGGCGTAGCTAGTAGCTACCCATTCATACCCATTTCAGCTCTTTGTCTGTCTTTCAAGTTTGAAAAATTTCAAATTTTCTACATGCGGCAGTCCAAGTGGCGCTTACTATTTTCGAAAACAATTACTATTTTAAAAATAAAATTTATCTGACAACAACTATGAGATTGACGTGTTAATATTTTTTAAAAATATATATTACTATTTTTAAAAAAGATTTTGTGTGACAGCGTCACTAACAATGGTGCGTTAATATTTTTAAAAATAATTTTTTTATTATTTTTGAAAATTAATTTCTCTTGAACTTGGGAGTGCCATTCCCAGTAGCGCGGTTGAGGGGCGTCGATTCCAACGACGTCTGACATGTGTATAATCAAAATTAATTTTTATATGTTTATTATTCAATTTTCAGTATCAATAATGTTTGTTACAAAATTTACGGTCCAGTTTGCAAATGGTGATTCCATATAAAGATCCTTTTTGTACATTTTTTTTTTAAGATAGATCCTTTTTGTACATAGATAGTGCAAAACATATTATTATGAAAAATCTGGTAGAAATGAAACAAAAAAATCGTAATTCTTTGTAGCGGAATCACAATTAATGCGAGATATTACTGAAATAAATTGCAATGTGATTTTATTGTTTATAATAAATTGCAACATGATTTTATTGTTTAATAAAACGTGATTGTTCTAATGGATGTTACCCAATATTTTGGGCATTAATTGTTTAGGAGAAGCCCCTCGAGTTACTATGTATGCATATTTTACATATTTTGGCTACCCAACATGTATTACCACAATCCTAAATTTCATTGCAGTTGTCATCGTCATTATTGTCTTATTTATTTTGCTAATTTTATTATTCTTTTGTTATAGTTATGTGTGTTGTCTCTAAAGAAAGGCCTAGAGGGGAGTGAATATGTACGAATTTGGTTTCCTAAATCGGTATGGCCAATTTTTGGTTCAATTCAAGTATGGTCTTAAAGCAACACAAGTTACACACAAAACACAATGCAATTTAAGTAAAGAAAGGAGAGAAAGAAGTGACACGCGATATATTACGGAGTTCTGACCCGCTAGGAGAGGCTAGCCTTAGTCGTACGTCTCCGGGAGTTTCGCAACCACGAAAGGGCGCGCTCCGTTCAATTCCACAACAAACGTTTCTATAATTTCGAATCGAATCACCTTGTTACAAGAACTCTCAAGGTGGATCGGCCTAACTCAAAGACAAAACACAAACTCTCAATTGGATTAAGGCTCTAACCAAATCACTCAATTAATCTAGCAATTAGACAATAGGTTTGTTGTAGGCACTCTAATCTCAAAGAATTTGCAAATTAAATGCTCAAACACAATATAGCAATGTCTCTAGCTGGTTGGAGCTCAAAAAGAAGTATTTAGCAAGGTTGCAAAAGTGTCAAACCAGTCCCAAAGGGGCTGGTATAAATAGAGGGCGCCAACAGCTCCAAACCAGTCAAAAACATACTCTAGCGTTGTACAACGGTATATGACGTTGTACAACGGTAGACTAGCCGTTGAAAAATCAAACGGTAACAGACAATTCCGTTGTGAGTTGTTAGAGCGTGGCACAACGAAGTAGATAACAGCCAAAGCAAAAGCTCGACAATTCCGTTGGAACATGTCAGAGCGTTGTGTGACACTAGATAGCGTTGCACAACGAAGGAATAAGAAAGAAGCAGCTCTGACAAACTCAAACACAATTGTCAGAACATCATACGACGCTGAATGTCGTTACACAACGATAGCGTTGCTCAACGATGTTCAGCGTTAGCAAACGCAACCTGCAGAATTACGTACAAAACTGCTGTCTTGCATGCATGCTGCGTGCATGGAACATGGATCATGCACGCAGCAGCACTGTTTGAGCAGTGTTGAGGTGCCTGCATCAGACCTGCGTTGTCCAACGCTTTATGTCATTGCACAACAAATAAGGCAGAAATATTGTGCAACGTTATATAGCGTTGCATAACGCTCTAACAAGAAGAGACAACTGAATCCAAAGTTTCTCTTCAAAAGATGCATCGTTGCACAACGCTAGTGAGCGTTGTGTAACGCTGCCTCACCCTTGTCAGAGATTTTACAATTTCAGAACGAATTACCAAAGCATTGTGTAACGGCAAGTAGCGTTGTACGACGTTAGACAGAAAAACTGAGCAATTTAACAGCAAATTGATTGAGATTAGTTTAGAGTTAAAACTAATGACTCTAACTAGTCCAATACAATCTTTTGAAGCTCCAAAACTTGTGCTAAACTTGCTTTAATCCATTCTTTAAATAATTTAGCTATAAAACACTAAATGGATAGGTTAGTTTAAAGGTTTGGTGTTGTTTTGCAAATCGGTAAATTAAGAGAAAAAGTTAAACCAACAATGTAAAATTTGTACATGGAACATCTCATTATATGCATTTTTCATGAGAAATGCTAGAGTCCAATATATTGGACGGATGGATTCCGTCCAATACGATCGTTTTCACATTTTTAAATTTGAAATAACCGATCCAAACTTTCAATATGTTCTCCTTATTAAAAACTTATAAGAAACTACTTTTTACATTTTTTAAATTTTTTACTATTTTTTGGTATTTTAGAAAATCGTTGTTATTGGACGATCCATAATGTTTATATCATGAATTTTCAAAAATACTAAAAAAATAGTAAAAAAATTAAAAAAAATGTAAAAATTGGTTTCTTGTAAATTTTCAATATGGAGAACATATTGAACGGTTTGGATATGTCATTTGAAATTTTAAAATATGAAAACGATCGTATTGGACAGACTCATCCGTCCTATATCTAGGACATTAGTAATTTTATTTTTCATTTGTTGCTTGCAAATTGTAAAACATAGATTTGTCCGAATCTCCAAGAAGCATTTTTCTTATAAAATATGGATTGAAGTTACGAAAAGATTAAGCCTTAAAAACTATCCAATCGCCCTCGAACAACGAGTTTGAACAGCTATCTTACAACTTAGGTTAATGTTAATTTTTTATTTTTATATAATTAAGGTTAAACTGTTATTGTAAATTCTAAACGAACAAAAATAATTCGTTGTTCAATTCTATATTACATTGTAAATTAAGGTCATGAAATTTGCTCGCAAGCTTGAATTCCATACTATCTTGACTCGTTTTCGTCCTGCATGTAAGCTAATAATAGCGTATAAAACTTATTTCTTCCGATATAGGTTTTCTAATAAAAAGGATAAGTTATGTTTTATACTTTTATGTTTTTTTTTTGAAGGTTGGTTTTTTGTTATAAGAAATAAGAAATTTAAAAATAAATGCTCTCTCTGTGAATTGAACCAATGACCACTTGGTTGGCAAAATAGAGCGAAACCACCGGGCCAAACAACCCAACTTACTTTTTATGTTTTAAAACATTTCATATTGTTGGAGTATTTGAACATAATTTATTTTTGCTGTCCTATTAGTTTGTTTGTTATTGTGTTTTATTAATGCCCTGATTAAAATATTTTTTTTCACGGGATTTCAATTCAATTCAATTGATTTTATAGGATTTCGTAGGATCTAATTATATAGGGGGCGTTTGTTTGTGTAGTAAGGAGTTGCATAACTTAAGGATGCCTAAATATTTATGTAGTGTTATGTAATAGATGTTTGATTGTGTAGTAAGAATGACTAACTTAATGCATGCATATATTCATGTCAAAAGACTAAAATGCCCTTAAATTTGAATTAGTATTATGTATTATATGTTGTGACCTAATTATTGTTAATTATTAATTATTATAAAATTAATTATTAATGATGATAATAAACCATTTTTACTATTATGAATTATTTATAATTTACTTTTAATTAAATATTATAAATATTATTATTTATTTTATAATAAAAATTATTATTGATTAATTATCTTCAATTAATTATTATTCTTAAATCATTATTATTAATAATTAATTTTACTTGTTAAATATTATTAATTATAATAATTAATCTTTGTTATTTACTATGATTTTTTAATAATTATTGTTACTTATTAAGTATTATTATTTATTAATTAATATTAATTAATTTTTAATTATTAATTATTAATGATAATAAGAAATCATTTTATTATTATGAAATATTATTAATTATTTTAATTAAATATTCTAAATATTATTAATTATTTAATAATAAATCAATATTGTTTATTAATTATTATTTTTACTTGTTATATGTTATTATTTATTAATTATAAAAATTAATATTTATTACTAATTATGATTTTTAATAGTTATTGTTACTTATTAAATATTATTATTTATTAATTATTATAGATTATTAAATATTATTATTAATTATTTCTAAAGGGTATTGTTGGAAAAAAAATTAAAGGGGACCGGTGCATAACTTATGCAACCTATTTAGGTTGCATAACTTATGTACCCTTAAGGCATCTTATGTAAGAGGTGTTTGGTGACTTAAGGATACATAACTTAAGTTATGCACCATTTAAGTCACAAACAAACTCCCCATAAGAATTCTAACAAAATGACACCAAATTCATTCATTTTGATCAGAATTTTCCAACGAAATGAAATTCCATTTAAAAAAAAATGAGATTATGACCAGGGGCTTACTGATCATCACTTTCAGTAACGCAAATTAATTTTCTATCGGTAAAAAAGTGACTCAATTAGTACATGGACATCAAACTGACGCTGAACGATAAATATCGTGTATCCTGACTAGTGACTACTATTTCGCATTTGTACGGTTGAAATATTGCCCAATCGTGTATCATTTTTTTTATTTTTTAAAATTTAGGTTTATTCAAATATTGGGACGTTCCATGGTGGGCTATTTTTTTTTTCAATCTAATTTGTGCCATGGTTAATCATAACAGCTAGTAATAAACATTAGCCAGCAACAAAATTTATCTAAATTATTTGATATTTCGGTAAATAATAATTTTGGTTCAGATCTCGTCATTTTCTTTAAATGCTCGATCTATGCGCCATACAAAGTATCTCAAGCATTTGAATTTGAACTTTGCACTCACATTGATCATACTCATTAAGTGAGATAAATTTCAACAGATCCTAACTCCCGATCTAATGCCATAAATCTTAGAAACAGTTCGATCAATCGATAAAAAAAAATGGTTGAGACATAGCCAACAAAGAGTTTTAAAAGCTATTTTATCAAGAAATATATATATTTACCTAAAGAACTTGAAGAAGAGGAGATTACCATCCAAATCAAATCGCCATTGTTGCTAGAGCGAGCTCTTCCGATATGTACCAAGAAGATTACAATCGACACATTTGTTCGAGATGAAAGAAAATAGCGATATAGTAGATACCGCCTATCCCTAAAAAAAGGTTATATAAACCAATAGGCGATGGTTACAAAGAAATTAGACGCGGCTCATGGCCGTTCAACAAGAACGTTGGACTCTATCAAAGCGGCGTGATCAATATTCAATGGTTACATTAATAGTAGAATATAGATTGTTCAATTTGTAATTGCCAAAATATTTAAAAAAGGAAATAAATTTTTTTTTAAAGTATCACCTATTTTCATTATAGTTTAAAAAAATTTTACATGTCTTTATTGTCATTTTTAAATTTTTGAGAATATATTTTACTTTAACCAGCTTACTAGGAACTGACGCAAATGTGAATTTTCATCAACGCTTTAAAAAAATTATGAACACTAATTGGTCGGAATATGAAATTTGGAACAAAATATTAAATCATGACTTTTATGGACCGTTTGCGTTGCTCCCTTATAAAACATATAAAGTTATACATAAATGATAAATCCCATGTATTATTTTGATTGATTATTATTAATACATTTTACGTACAGTTAACGTAGGCTTTTAAAAGGATGCGCCAAGAGCGCGCAACAATCTGCAAAATAATACCACAATCAAATTAATGATTATCTCCTAACCCACATGTACTATGAATCAATTTATGATCACATTCTTGGAAATACATTGATACTCTCACCGAATTGTTTTACTCAATGGCTCCGTTTGGATGCGTTGAGAATAAGGTAGGAAGAAGGAAAAAAATTTATTGGGAAGAGATAAATTTATTGGGAAGTGTGTAACTTTTGTGAAGAGTTTGGATGGTTAGAAATAAATTTATTGGTAAAAAATGATTATTCCTTATTCCTTATTCCGGGAAGAAGCCATCCAAACGGAGCCAATGTTTGCGAATTATTACCAAAGATTTTGAATGGCCCGGATTCATTCCAAAATATTGAATTAATTATTATTTTTTTAAAATAGCCATTGATATATACTTTTAAATATTTTTATATTACTCACCACTAATTCAATTGAAAATCTCAATGTTGCAACAAGCCAACGACGATCCCTTGGTGCATGTAGATTCAATGAATCAAATTTTCGATGAAATTTGTCCAGAATATGATTGACACAGCACACAAATCGATTAGTTTTACTCATTAATACATGATTGAGATTTTATACTAATTTGGTTAGCATTTGTTAGTACAAATTAATCTCTTCGGAGACATCCGATCGATAAATTTTGTTAGTACAAAACTACAAATTGATTTATAAGACAGTATTAAAACAACATCCTGTATGGATCAAACTTTTATACAGCGTTTTGTACTATTTGTTGTACTTGATTTTTTTCAGTTGTATTCTCAACACACCATGTTGAATGCAATTTGCCAATTCCTATTCCGAATAAATTCTGTATATTTTACCAAACTCCAATATGCACTGTTCAAAATCTCTGCTCTCAAAATTAAACTCGTATTTATTTATTTATTACATTTATTTTTTGAAAGTGGAAGCCCGTAGGCATATTTATTCTTCCCTCTTATTTTTTTTTGACACATCCAAGCACGTCCAAAGACTTCCACAATAAATCAAATGATAATACGGGCTTCCCAGGAAAATTTTATTTTTTCAGTAGGTGAGGCGGCTCGTGCGTTGCACGCAGCAACATGAACTTTATTTTTTTATTATTTTTTGTTCACTTTCGTAGGGCCCACCTAGTGTGTGAGAAGTCGTGGGATTGGCGCGTGGGCTGCACTGGTCGTGCTCGCAAATGTTTATTTTTCAGCGGTTAAACAACAACCACCTGCCATTATTTACGTACATATACTATAAGCAAACAAGACTTGTTCCTATTACACACCTCAAACCTTTCAATTTGGTTGGTAAATAATCGTAGATCATTGGAGATAGTAATGTCCATTTGGGCATTGATGTGCGTGCGAAAGGTAACGGGTCAGGCGCTTCTGCTTTTATAGCCAGCTGCCAGCCCATCCCTGCAACGCCTAATTATTAATCACAAAATCACTAATTTACTAAATAGTAAATAGTAATTAGTAACCACTTCTTTGCATATATGCCCACTGAATCTTTTTTCTTTTACTAGTACAAATTGAATGTCGAGAACTACCATTTTTTTTTGTTCTTTTGACTTTATTCGTGAAAGAGAAATAAATATGTACAATATATACATGCACGTTGTTTGGTGGCAAATTATTATCGTGCAAAATGTTAACATGAACTTGAATTTGACGGCAAATGGTTGTCATGCAAAATGTTAACATGAACTCGCGTGAAAATAAATTTTATTAGGAGGATAATTTTCAACATATCACATAATTCCTACTACATTAAAACCGAACTGATACTTGGATTCAGTTTTTTCTTTTTCTCTTTGTCTTTTCTTTAATTTTTCTGCTTACTGCTGGTGGCTGCGGTTACTAATTTGGAGTGGCAACGGATAGGATAAGCATTGAATTCAAAATATTTTATTTTTTAATTGTGAATACGATATTGATAAGATTTCCTATCTGATAAGTATCGAATTTAACTAGATAACCACATGGATACAAAATAATTCAAATATCGGATAAAATTTAAACAAGAGTTGTATAATACACGCGTACTATGTATTGTTATTGTTATGTATTTATTTCTAAACTTATATTTATATATAGTGTATTTAGTTATGACGTGGCTTTCCATAATTTTTTTGTTGCAAAATATATTCCGCTACATAAATTTCTGAATAATGAGAAAGAGGGCATAAATAATATTTCGCATTTGTATTCAAATTTACTCCCAGAACTAAATTAATTGTATCCAAATCCACTTAAACTATATAAATGTGCATATTCTAACCACGAATAATAACCATTAGAATATTTTCCACAAAATTTTAAATACAAAACGAAAATATATGTACCATTTTTCGTCCTAGTCGCGTTGCATTTCTTAATATTTTTTCTGCTTCCACTACATAATATCCATTGAGCGAGGTTATGGTACCACTACTTTTGGGTGTCATAAATTGCCACAATTTTATATTTTATCAATGTTTAAAATTTTTAAAATTCAAACACCGAATCCAAACCGTTGATCTTATTCAATTTAACAAGTGATGCGTTTTCATACCAATTTTATAAAATTTAGAGTCGATGTGATACTT
The DNA here is from genome assembly GCA_028095005.1 of Rhynchospora pubera. Taxonomy (NCBI): domain Eukaryota; kingdom Viridiplantae; phylum Streptophyta; class Magnoliopsida; order Poales; family Cyperaceae; genus Rhynchospora; species Rhynchospora pubera. The sequence goes on from JAMFTS010005989.1 coordinate 15,388, forward strand.
GATTAAGTGTCCAAATGATGAACATATTAGAATTAATCTGTCATAAAAAATCATATACGTTCATTTGTTGACCACTCAATTGAGTATCAAATCGACTCTAAATTTTATAATACTTATATGAAAACGTAACACTCGTTAAATTGAATAACATCAACGATTTAGATTCCGCGTTTAAATTTTAAAATTTATAAATATTGATACACAGGAACCTTGCTACCCATTTTAGTAGCAGATAAGTCCATTCTCATCTATGTGGAATGAAAAAGTTTAAATTGCAATTTGTAAATTTCAAGTGCAGAAGGACAGAAGTTAAAAAAATTTAAAGGACTCGATTTTTATAGTCTAACCTTGGTTCTAAAATTATTTTTTATTTTTTTGAGCCCGCCTTCGGTTCGTTTGACAGATTATAATTTTTGTTTAAATCAATGTTAATGTCAGAGAAAAGTATGGTTCTAAGTCTTAGCTTAGAGGTTAGATATTAATTAAAACTTCAATCTTTTCAATTTATGAATCTCGTTAAATTAAAAAAAAAGCGTGTTTTCGGACAAGTTATTACCTTCCCAAATACGTAAACGTGAGATAATGATAAACGTGATATATATAATTATGAAAAAATAAATTAAAATTTCAGATATGTAAATAATATTTTATAAAATGTAATGTACCAAATTTTAATATGGTTTGAAAATTATTTGGTCATTTATCAAGCAATTTTGAAAAAAAAATACAGCCCAATTTTTAAACATGCATATGGTTATCGAGCAAAAATATTAACACGTATTTACATGGAACATTGGAAATGAAATATTACTGAGAAATAGTTTTCAAAATATCATAATGATTGAACGGTGGTTACTTATTTTTATTTTTACTTGTATAACTGAATACGAACACGAATCAAATTGCTTATTAAATATAAACTTGGATGATAAATATAGTGAATATATTAAATAAAATTTGCTCAAGACTCGTACAATACTTGAAGAGTAATTTTCAAGTAATTATTTTTAATTTATATTTATAAAAAGACAAATGTTAAAAATAAATATAAATTCTGGGAATAAACAAATATATATATTAGCCCGTCGATTTTGGCAAAGGTGGATTATTGAGGAAAGCACACGTACTTAAGGAATTGTTGATTTGTTTTTCTCCTTTCTTTTTGTTTTTTTTTTCTATTATTGATCTGTATTGACAGCACCTGCCAATCTTTCTAAAAAATAAATAAATAAATAAACAAGTATTCGTATCGAATCATAATGAAAAGCGTCATTAGATTCTTCCATAGCAAATATTTTTCGTCACAAAATATATATCGCTAATCAAAATATATATCTGAAGTCGTATCCATATTCACTTCCAAACTACACACTGAAAACTGTATTTGCATCCAGGGCTTGAGCACGAATAATCAGTGTCGAAACAATAAACAATTCCATATCCACAAAATTTTTAACACAAACCGATAAAAAAAATTTCTATCCCGTTCACTATGAATTTCTCAAATTTTTTTTTCTATTCTGAATGTAGTATTTTCTTTTTAGTCCTACAAAGGCCAAGAAGTCCGATGCTGTCTATGTCCGTAGAAAATTCTTTGTTTGAAAATACAAAATGATGAATTAATATTCGAATGTGGATTTGCCAAAAAATTGAAAACTCGAAAGACTGGAGTACGCCTTTGGTTCTAAAATTATGTCATTAATGTCCTTAATTCCGATTTCCCATCATATCTCGCTAATACTTAATTATTCTATTTAACTTTTTTTATCACATAATTCATATTTCAATTAGGAGCATCATGATCTTATCATAGTATTAACGTGACTCAGTTAATTTGAATATGGATTTACCATTCTAACAATCAGTGTTGTGCATGTGGCCTAATGGTTCAGTGGTACGAGGACTAGACTGCCTCCAAAAGTTCAAACGTTCGAGCTCCACTTGCATCTTTAATTTCAAAAGAAAATTGAATAACAAAGATCTCCTTCTTTCTTAAAAAAAATAATAATGTTGTTACATTGAAAATATAATGCATATGTAAAACTTTTTCATCTCTGTAGCATATATATCAATAGGTGGGTACGTTTCCTAGTAAACATAAACGCATGGAGTGATTAAATTAATTCAAGTTAAAATGGACTTTGTCATTTTGAGCGGTAGGAGTGTGTAATAATAAACAGTTTATTTTTATTTTTAAAACCAAGTGTGTAGTCCATATCTTGGCATCTCCATTGGTTTTCTACCAATATAATTTTCCAAACATATCTTCATTAAAAAAAATTATCAATTCATGTATCAGAATCATGACATACGAACTTAGGTGTAGGAGTGATATCATAGGTTTCTTAGTCACATTAGTAGATCTAGGTTGAGGTGTAAGTTTCTACTATTATAATTATTATTTTATAATTATTATTATTGCTATTTGCTATTAGTATTATTAGTATCTTTTTACAGGATTAATTAGATTTATTGCTATTATTTATGTTTTTGGATGATTTTTCTTGTTGGATTTTTTTTCTAGTCTACATAACTTGTTTGGACAACCATATGCAGTAGCAGTAGGATTTTACTGTTATAAATTTTTGATGTCACAAATATATAACATTTTTATTTAATTAATTTCAAATATAAAATTTATAATTTAAATTTCGAATCTAACCTATTGATCTTATACAACTTTATAATCGATGCATTTCGATTAGTATTTTTAAAAAATTAAAATTGATTTGATATTCAATCAAGATATTAAAATATTTACGTATTTCAATTATTTTGTCATAGTTAACAAGATTTATTAAATTTTTTTATTTGTTGAATAAGTATTAAAAGAATTCTAAAATGAAATTTTTTTTATACGAAACCGCTTAATCGATTAACAAATAACAACAAGTGTTGTGTTGGGTAAAGGTAATGTGACTAATGTCAAAGAAAAAGGAAAAAATAAGGAGTATTGGGCCGGATTTATTTGGGCCTTTTGTAAAGTACGATATATGAATGAACGGAGAGCCGGACAGGTGTTGGTGGCAGTGGGCTTATTTGGTTGATTAGTCATAGTCGTAGAGGGTGCTAGACTGCTGGTGCAAGTGCTAGTACATGGAGCTTCCGGAGGAGCTGCTGCTGCTGCACATATACACTCTCCTTCCTCCCGACTCATGTGACATGTCACATGTCGCCGCACGCACCTCCCTCCTCTCCCGCCGCTTCCGCTTTCGCCTACATTCTCTCGAATCGACCAATTTGGTTGATAAGGTTTGGAATTTTGTACAGTTTTATTAAATTAATTAATATCATTACTCTTCCTATAAATTCTGATGCGGCATCCATGTCCCTTACATGTCGTGCGCTTGTTTTACAAGACACCCCACAGTCCTGTGCCAATAGAAATTGAATAAAGAATGACACGTCCTGTCGCGTTGGATACTTGTATCTGTATCCATAGTATGTTTGGAAGTCCATAGAATAAGAACAATGGAATAAGAACAAGTTATTTCTTGTTTGGCACCATTTAGAATAAAGAGAATAAGAACAAAGCGAACCTTGTTTTTATTCCAACAAAAACATGAAACTAGAATAAGAACAAGAACAAAAATAAGCTTGTTTTTATTCAACACCACTTCCATGTACATAGGACTATAGGACAGTTACAGATTGCTCATGCCACCTCTTATTCCATTTACTAATTCCAACTTCATCATCTACAAAATCAATATTTAAAGGTTTAATAACAGCATGTTGGTAACTAAAGCAAAAATATTTTACCGTCTTTATTGATTTTGTTCTAATTACAATTAAGGGAACTGATTCCTTACAGTAAATCACTAATTGGCTAGCTTCTAGAAATCTGTATTTCTGATGTGTATACTATGTTAATTTAACTAAACATTTTTGAATTGTACCTATTTTTAATATTTTGCCAAGAAGTTTTGTCAATTTACAAATGTAAACAATCATTTAATTGAATCTCTTCTGTAAGAGCAATACCCATTTTTTATATAGCATGGCTCCTCGGCTCCTCCTTCAACAAATCTAAAATCCGGCCCTGTCAACTTCTCTAATATCTGACCAATCTGACAATATCATGGGTATCCCACTACAGATTTAATTGTAATGACCTTATTTTTTATGTTTTTCTGTAACTTGTGGACACTTCTTCCGGACCAAAGAGGAAAGGTGGAACAATGGTTCCAAAATGCCGAAGGCTTTCATGTTGGGGAAGCAAAATCAAAGCTTGTGAAACGCTTGGCGCAGAGAAAACTAACCAAGAAGCGCAAGAGATGAATCATTTGTTGATGCTGTGTGTTTTGTTCTGTTGATATGAGAATTTGATAGGTGTTTACTTCATGGCATTAGGGGCCATGGTATATTGAACTTTTAACTGGTAGTAGTGGGTTGACTTGTTCTGTGCTTTAAAATTTCACTTGTACAGTGCTTGACTATGATATTTAAGTTCGAATTAGAGTAATTTACAACTTCTTTAAGCTTATATTTAGACAACCCTTACATGCTGCATGAGGTGTTACACTTGTTTTCCTATGTTTTAAAATGTAGTTTTACTTTTTTCATGTTTTCTCCTGGACACTCATTTTTCAAAGTAATGAAGAGGAGGGATTTGGTTTCTCGTTTGAAATTTTCCACAGTTTTGTTGTCGACTATAATGTTTAAGGTTTACAACGGCAACGAAATGACCCATTTCGTTTGCCGTTCCGTTCCATCAACGATATGATCATTCTATTTTATTTTTCATTCCGTTTCAGTAAGCGGTATGCTCTTTCATTTCGTTATTCGTTTCATTTAGACGGAATGGAACATAACAATTTGTTTTCACAGTAAAAACAACAGTTTGTTGAAATGAAAGCAAAATGACTCGTTCCATTTACCGTTCCGTTTCAACAACGGTATGCCCTCTCATTCCGTTTACCGTTCTGTTTCCGGAAACGAAATGAATTTTTGTACCGTTAGCCGTTCTATTTGAATGGAACGTGCACGAAACACGGTATACCGTCGGTAGGCCTAGTCGACTAGCATTTCTCTAGATGTTTTAGTACGTGGAGTTTTAATTGGTGCTGTGCGTTGACTTATAATATGCTTTTAAAGTGATTTTATTCCCAAATTAGGGTAATTTATAACTCCAAATCTTATATTTTAAGTTTTTTAATATTAATTGCTATCAATAGACATGCTGCATAAAATGGTCAGTGACTTCATCAATATCTTCCAAGTAACGGGTTCAATTTTCACTGGTCTTTACATAGATTTTTATAGCTAGACTTTTTTTATTTATGTTGGACATTGTTTTATTGTTAGATTTACTTGATGTACTAAACCTAAAATTTTTTTAGCAAGACTCAATTTTTTATTAATAGCTCCTTAAAAATTTAGCAATTTATTTTTGATAGATTTTCCAAATATTGTAAGGAATAATTAGATTTATGCCACTCTGAAAATTAGCTAATTAGAGATATGCCATTGTTAAATTGCAAATTAGATTTATGCCATCATCAAATTGTGTAAATTAGATATATGCCATATTTCTTTCCAAAACAGTTTTAATTCTAAAAGTATCATCCTAAATTCTCTTAATTTTTCTAAAAATTCCTATACTACCCTTGTTAACAAATCTCTACTACTTATAAAGCACCCCTAGCAAGGTCAGCATTTTTCACACAAAGGGGTCCAAACAATTTTGTTAGCATCATTATAAACAATTGATCAATATGGTGTACGGTTTGGATTGCTATTTCTACGAAGGAGTCGACTCTACACACAAATAAGTCAGGTCGCTCGTATTAAATAAATTTTCGTAGCTATGTATTGCCAGTTCGATTCTCGCCTCTAACATATTATTTTATTCGGTGTTTCAATCCTTTTCTCTTTCTACCGATAACCTTTCCATTTTTTTTTTCATTTTGCCTCCGCTGCCCTTTCCATATTTTCCATGTGCAGGATCTACCCTGATCTCGCCGTTCTTTTCAATCTCTTCCTTTTGCCTTTGCTTCGCGTTTATTTCGCTAACCCTAGAGACTGCTCTTCACCGCCGGATCCTCGAGCTTTGTTAGGTTAGGAATTCGATCTTCTCTTCTGGATCCACAAATTCCAAATGAAAATATAACTTGGTTTTATCTGTGGATTGCTATATGTATGATTTCAGTTCAGAAATTACTCGATTGTTGTGTTTATTTGCTGGATAGGAGGTTAGATTGTATATATTCCGAACTTTTAATTTCTCAGTTTTGTGGATAAAATTACGAGGTAGAGAAGAGAAGAACCATAATTGCGAAATGTAATGAGACCAATCAAACCAGAGACTATCCATGGATGAGCGCGAAATGGATTTCTCCATGGTCTCGAGAGAATGCTCCAGAAGAACCCCTCGCTTCTTAATGCAAGAGATTCTGTGGTAATTTGATTTTGTAATTTCATTTGTTTCCCGTTGGATTTCAACTTGGCCATTTCTATAATTTCTGTTGATTGTTTCTTTACTTCCCCCAATTTGATCGTGTCATGCTTTTTTCTTTTTTTTTATGATTTATTTATTTTGTCTAAAATGTTATCCAAGGTTCAGCCAATTATTTCTAGCTTTGAATTCAATCAATTAAATTATGATGTTATCCAGATTCTTAGACTCATTTTTGTGGTTTCATTTATAAGCTAATTTTTCATACGTTGATCATTATAATCTAATTTTTTATCCTCTCAGAGTTTGCCAATAAAGTGATTAATTTGGTATCTGTTGTAGCTTTACAGTGAGAAGGAATGCCTCTCGGAGGATCAGGTTGAGAAATTAAAGTCATTTGTTGACATTAGTGACATTTTGGGTGCTACTGGTTCCATCAAGAAGACGGAAAAAAGGTATTGTGTAAAATGAACCTCCTGTAATTGGTTCTACATATGCACTTACTTTTAGGTGATTTCTTTTATGGTTTTCAAATTATACGATTAGATTAAATAGTGGTTCTGGGCTTCTGGCTATTACGATTTGGGACATGTTGTATCGTTGAGGAAATAGTCAAACCCAAGCTTGACCTATTATACGGCTTTTATACCCTCCAAATCGTGCAATTGAGATTTTTTTGGTCAAAAATTTGCCTCTTTTTACTTGATTGTGAAATAAACTTAACTCATGCACCTCATATATCCCAATTGCTTAGAAGATTACCAGAAGATTCCTAAAGACAACAGAGGACCAGAAACACAATATAAATATGAAAACATTGTACAGTGTATAAATAAAGTTAAATATGTTATGTTTTCTTTCCTTCATTAGATGGAAGAGTACTAAAGTTTTATTTTAAATGAAAAAGGATTCAGTACTGACTCTTATTGCTGTACCTGACCCGGTAACCTATTGTTTCCTCGAACTGTGGTTTAGTACTGCTCTTCTCTCACATTTTGTTAGCTTTAGATACTTTAAGATCATGTGCTTTATTTTTCACTTTTAAATTTCCTACGAAATTATTTCTTTGCTTCTAATTCAAGGCCTTCAGACTTATAACAATATATTTACCTTTTAATTTAGTTCAATATATAAATAAATTGAGCACTATATGACATAAATAGCCAATAAAAAGTGTTTTTTTATATATGACAGCTATACGAGAAAATTATGCATTTCCATATGTTATCTCATGCAGGTAGTACCAATTGACACACAAAAGTATAAATCAGAAGATCCAAGGTGACAAAGATCTTCAGATCCGTGCCTACTATGTCGGGCAAGTTTGTAAATTTTTCATTTTTTTAGATATATTATTTTACTATTTTCATGCATGATCTTTTACATTATTTTCTATTTTTTTTACTATACAATTTTTTTAATGGTTGTAAGGTATTAGGTGCTCCAATGATGTATCCACAAGTAGGAGAAGAAAAAATGCTCTACACTGGGGATTATAATACGACAATAGATAGACATCTTGGCGTTGCTTAAATCAATCATCTCCCGTTAGACCTGTTGATAACTGAGTATGTTAAAATAATCACTTGTCTGAAATATTTGTCAATTTAACATTCTTTCTTGTGAATTTAATTTTATCATCTGCAATAAGCTTATTCAACCGCCGGAATAAGCTTATTCAACTTTTGGAATAAGCTTTTCTCTCTCCTCTCTCCTCTCTCCTCTTATTTCTAATAAGAGCTAATACCACCATAGAGGTGGTATTAGAATAAGGGGTTTGAATAAGCCTTATTCGGAATAAGGCTTATTCAAAAAACGTTTGGCAACATCCCGAATAAGCCTTATTCGGAATAAGCTTATTCATTTCCGTGTAGGTGTAGATATGCTACAACTATATGGGATTTTCAACTCGAGGTTTTCAAACATTGAGTTTCATCTAATTAGCGGTGGATTTTTATCATCTGCAATTTCGGTTTGCAATTACAGATTGCATTCTTGGCGGAACAGACAATGTAGGTATGCAATATTGTTGAAGGGTAGAAATTCTCCAAAAACATATTTTTTATAATGGTATCACCTATACTGGCATATCTTGTTCAGGCTGTTACCAATTAATCTACAGTACAACATATTTTAGATTCTTGTCTTGTAATTTGCTATTGATGTTGTTGGCAATTGATATGTTGAAGGATCACAAGCCAGACTTTTGGATCTTGAGTTGCTTGTTCACCTTTTGTGTTTTCCTATACTTCTTTTCTAGAAATAATCGATCGAGCTATTGTTTGCTTGGATAACCAAAGTGATTGTGTTTTTCAATTACAGAAAATTCATTGTTAAATATATTTAAGTACATCAAAATTTTCTCTGTTTGCAACATAATTTATTTATTTTTTACAAAATTGCAATGTGTTTAGTTGAGATTTGAATGTTTTACGTGTTTAGCAGATCATATATCGAAGGTATATTTTAACCAAATAACAATTAGCCCATACATTTGATAGTAAAAAGTCCTTATTAGATCATGTGTACCGCAATTTTTTACAAGCTGGTGCTCAAGGATACAAATCAGTTGCACATCTACTTATGGATCGGCTCAAGAAACAAGCAGTTTATTAATAAGAAATTCAATTTAAGACTATGGTACCAGTGCAGGTGTTGGTACTATTTGGTGTTAGCCTATAATTTTTATTATAATGGAATATTTTTGGGGATTTATGATCTTGTGAACAATTTGCAAATGAAAATGTAAGGACTTGTTTTTTGTTCTCAAGGGGTAAAACAATCATCCATAACAATGATAATAAATTAGACGGCGCATTGCTAAGCAGCAGAAGAAGACATGTATGGACATAGGATAAAAAAAATGCGTAATGTGCAGAAAAAAAAACTTTTCAGTTAAATTTCAAACTAGCGGGGTTTCGCGCGTTGCGCGATCTATTTTAATTTTTGATATTTTTATTGTATTCATTCGAGGGATCATATAAATCAGCTGTATTGTGCAATAATTTTTAGCATGGTATATAATTAATAGTACACAATCGCTCAAAAATACACTTACATTTGAAAAAAAATTACAATAATTAAAAATTTTTGCAAAATAAAGCCTTTCATAATATGTGCGATATTTTTTTTTTCATTGATTGTGTATGATGTATAATTTTTTTAAAAATTTTCCTTAGAAAGGCAAATAAATTAAATATAATAATTTAAAAATAGTATTATTAGATTTTGTTTTAATAATCTTTTAAGGAAACACATAAATTTCGGGAAAAAAAAATGTGATTGATACCATTTAAAATCCATTTGGTTTATTCAAATAAAAAAAGTGGTTCATCCTTAAAAAAAATGAATTTTATCGATGCGTACAGGGAC
>JAMFTS010002104.1:0-25154 GCA_028095005.1 Rhynchospora pubera
TATTAGAAATTAATATAATTGATTTATCCTCTTTTTATATTTGGCATTTCCTTTTCTTTAAGGACTTCAAGAAAAGGAAATGCCAAACCATCCATTCCATTCATTCATTACATGAATGAGAAGAGTGCATGTATGTATACATATTCTACATACATTCTCATTCATTTTTCTTTCTAAGAATGGAACGTTTTTTAAGTTCAGTAATACCTTTCATAAAGTCTCATGAAAAAAGAAAAAAAGAAAAGATTACTAGTAATCTGTGTCACTAGTACTATGATATATATCATATGTGAAAAGGGGATATATATCAATATACCCTTTTGTAAAAAAGGTACAGCTAAATGGAATGGTATTCCATTTATACTTGCTTCGCTGGGATTGTAGTTCAATCGGTCAGAGCACCGCCCTGTCAAGGCGGAAGCTACGGGTTCGAGCCCCGTCAGTCCCGAACTAGAATCCGAAAAATTTATTGAATTTTTTTTTCCTTTCTCGTGGAAAAAGGGAAGCATAAAACAAGCAAGATCTCTTTTTTAATAATTATGGGAATGAATATCTCTTTTGTTTTCGTTTCGTATTTTTCAACCACATAAATATCGATGCAGAAATCTTATTTTTTTGACTATTATCTATTGATTGATACGGTAATGATTTCTCATATACTGATTTTTCGAATACTATCAAAGACTATATTTAGTCTTTGATTTATACCATCAACACTCCTTTTTTTTTCAACTGTTCTTGATCAACGAAATTATCCCATTTTACTATGATATACAAGTTTGATTCATTTTTTTTGATAAAAAATCAACTTTGTATAATTACCTTCAAAAACAAAGTAGTTTGAATATTAAACTAAACTTCTTTGAGTTTTTAGTTCCGATTTTTTGTATATGCTCTACTATTCTCATTCAACTAGTAGACTAAAATTTGGAATGTATGCATTTCATTCCAAATCCGAAAAAGGAGAGACTCACTAAAATAAAAGAGAAGGCCAAGAAATAAGCCTTTTCAGTGAATTTCTTTCTTGGAATATTTGATTTTTTGTGTATTCTTTCTCCCATGGTACTTCGAGTCTTTTTTTTTTGATATGTGTATAACTGACTATAGGATTTGAGTCATATAAAAATGCTTAATTGTATTTAATTTCTAATTGAAAAAGCAAGGAAAATTTTTTGAAGATTAAAGAAGACAGACAGTAAGTTCTAGAACACAAAAAGTGGAAAAGGTTTCAAATCCAATAAAAAAATCCCATTCTCAAATTAGTATGGGTAAAAAAAAGATCTTCCTATGTTATACGATTGAATTCTCAATGATGAATTGATTTGATAGATCAGATATCCTTTATTATGAATAAAGGATCCAATTCAATATTATCAGGATGCAAGCCATCTTTTAAAAATTTCTGTATTTATAGGAGCTCAATATCTCCTCTCTATGGGATTACATCCCGACCGAGTTATTGCGAAAACAAAAAAAGGGAAAAATGAGATTATGGAAGTCAATATTCTCGCATTTATTGCTACTGCACTGTTCATTCTAGTTCCTACTGCTTTTTTACTTATTATCTACGTAAAAACAGTCAGTCAAAATGATTAAATTGAATCAAACTTGATTTGGAAATTCTTATCCATCATTAAAAAAATAAAAGAAAGCTTTCAAAAAAAAAAAAAAAGAATCCCAAGTTTTAACTAAAACGAACGCGAATTCTCTACTGCGAAAGAAAGAACTATATTCTTTCGCAGTAGAGAATATTCCCTACTATAGGTTATTTTCGATTAATGACGTTAGGAATTTTTTGGTTCAAAAATTTCCTATCTATCATGTCTAGATTTTGGTTTTAAAATACAACGAAACTAGAATCAATCCTTGATTATGGAATCAAATGAATTATTATTCATTATTTTTTTCTATCCTATGAAATACCGTATTCTTTTCAGTGGTATCTTGTGAAAGAGAGACAAGCTTTTATAAAGCTTTGCAAGAAAAAGGATCCATCCATCAAACAATTGATATTATTTGATTACTCAATCGATTTCTCAATAAATTCTCTTAACTAAAGTCCACTCCTTCCCCATACTACAAGTGAAAGTGAAAATGTAAAGACTACCATTAAAGCAGCCCAAGCAAAACTGACTAAATCCATATGAATTGTTCTCCTATTTCTATGAAGTAAATATTCGATTATTGATCAATAATCATAATCAAATTTTTAGTATAGTAAAGAGTCAAAAAAAGATTCTGATTTCTATTTATAAGGCTGTTGAGAAACCAATAAAAAAATATATTGTGCTTCGAATATATAGAATTCCTCATGAAATTAGAAAACCTTAAGGACAGATAATTTTGCCGTACAAACTTTTTTTTTGAAAAAAACCCAAATGGATTATAAAGATACATAACTATCATTATTGTAGACTTTCCATATTTTTTATTTTACCTAAGCTTATTGCCTCTCTTTTTATGAAAGAGAGAAAGGCTGTTACTAAAACTCTTAAACCTATTTCTTGATTTTTTTGAATTCCACTGGATAAGTTTTTTGATTTTGTCGAACTAGGAATTAGAAAAATCCAGTATCAACAAATTGGATTTTAAGAATAACATATAGAAAACGGAATTCTAAGTATCTTGTTGAAAAGGCGACACCCAGATTTGAACTGGGGATAAAGGATTTGCAGTCCCCTGCCTTACCGCTTGGCCATGTCGCCAAATGCAATCCAAAATTCATCAAAAAGATTCAATTTTTTTTTCTTTAATCCATTAATTTTGTTTATTTCTTTCCGAAAAAGAAGGAGAGTTCTATTTTGTATTGGATTTATTCAAAATAGATCGTTATCTTCGATCAATTCTATTTCAAAACGCATACTCTTTAAATGAAATGAAGAACTTCTTCTTTTGATCTTTTCAAGAATTCTTGAAAGGATCAAAAAGGATTTTCGGTGATAGATTCCAAAATTTAGGTCAAATTAGAACCATTAACTAGAATTTGATTTTGAATAATAATCATTATTCATTTTATTTCGGATTTTTTGATTTGTTATCTTAAAATAACAAAGAATTCTTAAATTGATATTATATCTTCAATTGCATATCGTATCTTTAATACGATAAACAAAATCAAATTGATATACAATTGATCAGTATCAATTGCTTGAAAAAATCAAGCCTTTTTCTCCTTTTCAATTCGAAATTTTGAAAATGAGGAATTCGAATTCAACATTCATTTATATGTAATGTAAACCCCAGAATAGAAATAATTACATAGATTCTAAGTAAGAATCTTACTTATGCATATACTATCCCAAACTAGAGAGAATTTTTTGCACCGTATCGAATGTATTGAATACAATAACTATATGATCTAGTTCGAACTCTGTTGTTCCAAATGCAATTCCAAAAAAATTGGAATATGCAGATGAATAGATAACTATACCAACATGCCCTTACAAAATACTATTTGATTAGTATAATCATTTTGTTATGCAATTCAATACTATTTTATCAATTCTAGGAATTGAATATGTTATTCTTAGTAATAAGAAACTATTACGATAAATAAATAAGATTCCTATTACGATAAATAAATAAGATTTTCCGAATTTTTTTGAACATCAAGTTTTACATGATTTAGTAAAGAGAATAGAAATTTGATCATTACTAGATCGATCTTAGGGGTCGATGAATAATGAGCAACTAATGGGATTTTTTTCGTGAAAAAGAAAGCTTCAGATCAAGATAAGATGATCCGGAATGAAAACGAGGGGATGTCCACAATACCTGGGTTTAATCAGATACAATTTGAGGGTTTTTGCAGATTCATTACTAAAGGCTTGACGGAAGAACTTGATCAGTTTCCAAAAGAAAAAATGGAAGATATAAATCAAAATCTGGAATTTCAATTATTTGTGGAAAGATATCAATTGATAGAACCCTTGATAAAAGAAAGAGATGCTATCTATGAATCACTTACATATTCTTCAAGAATATATGTACCCGCAGGATTAATTCGAAAAATCAGTAGAAATATGCAAGAACAAACCGTTTTTATAGGAAATATCCCTATAATGACTTCCCTAGGAACATTTATTATAAATGGAATATATAGAACTGTGATCAATCAAATATTGCAAAGTCCTGGTATTTACTACCGTTCAGAATTGGATAATAAGGGAATTCCTGTCTATACCGGGACTATAATATCAGATTGTGGAAGAAGGTTCAAATTAGAAATGGATAGAAAATCAAGGATATGGGCGCGTGTGAGTAGGAAACAAAAGATATCTATTTTAGTTCTATTATCAGCTATGGGTTTGAATCTGAAAGAAATTCTAGAGAATGTTTGTTACCCTGAGATTTTTTTGTCTTTCCTGAATGATAAGACAGAAATACAGATTAGTTCAAAAGAGAATGCGATTTTGGAGTTTTATAAAAAATTTTCTTCTATAGAAGAGGAAGATATGGAATTTTCAGAATTCTTATATCAAAAATTATATCATGAATTTTTTGAAAGAAAATGCGAATTAGGAAGGATTGGCCGACGAAACATGAACCGGAGGCTAAATCTTGATATACCCCAGGATAATCTATTTTTGTTACCACGAGATGTATTGGCTGCTGCGGATCATTTGATCGAAATCAAATTGGAAATGGGTACACTTGATGAAATGAATCACTTGAAGAATAAACGTATTCGTTCTGTAGGAGATCTCTTACAGGATCAATTCAGATTGGCTCTCTTTCGTTTAGAAAAAACGATTCGGAATACTATATCTTTAGCAATCCGTGATGAGAAATGGGTATCAAGTCCTCAAAAGTTGGTAAGTTCAACTTCATTAACAACTACTTATGAATCGTTTTTTGGCCTTCACCCCTTATCGCAAGTTTCAGATCAAACTAATCCATTAGCACAAGTCGCTCATGGACGAAAATGGAGTTTTTTGGGTCCTAGAGGGTTGACGAGTCGAACTGCTAGTTTTCGGATCCGAGATATACATCCTAGCTACTATGGGCGTATTTGCCCAATTGATACATCCGAAGGTATTAATGTTGGACTTAATGGATCGTTAGCTATTCATGCGAGGATTGGTCATTGGGGATCTATAGAGAGTCCGTTTTATAAAATACCTGAGAAACCAAGAAAAAAAGAAGCACAGATGGTTTATTTATCACCAACTCGAGATGAATATTATATGGTAGCAGCAGGAAATTCTTTGACCTTGAATCGCGGTATTCAAGAGGAAGAGGTTGTTCCCGCTCGATACCGTCAAGAATTCCTAACTATTGCGTGGGAACAGATTCATCTTCGAAGCATTTTTCCCTTCCAATATTTTTCTATTGGAGCTTCCCTTATTCCTTTTATCGAGCATAATGACGCAAATCGAGCTTTAATGAGTTCGAATATGCAGCGCCAAGCAGTTCCACTTTGTCAGTCCGAGAAATGTATTGTTGGAACTGGATTAGAAGGCCAAACGGCTGTAGATTCGGGGTTTTCAGTTATAGCTGGACATCCGGGAAAGGTCTTTTTTACTGATAATCACAAGATCCTTTTATCAAGGAATGGGAATATTTTAAGTATTCCTTTAGTTAAGTATCAAGGTTCCAACAAAAAAACTTTGATCCACCAAAAATCCCGGGTTCAGAGAGGTAAATGTTTGAGAAAAGGTCAAATTTTAGCAGACGGTGCCGCTACAGTTGGTGGGGAACTCGCTTTAGGGAAAAACATATTGGTAGCTTATATGCCATGGGAGGGTTACAATTTTGAAGATGCAGTACTAATTAGCGAACGTCTGATATATGAAGATATTTTTACGTCTTTTCACATTCGGAGATATGAAGTTAAGACTTATGTGACAATTGAAGGCCGTGAAATAATCACTAAGAAAATACCTCATCTGGAGACTCATTTCCTCCGCAAGCTAGATAGGAATGGGATTGTGATGCTGGGATCTTGGGTAGAAACAGGTGATATTCTAGTAGGTAAATTAACGCCAATGATGGAGGATGAATTGGTACCAGAGGATAGGTTATTAGGAGCTTTATTTGGTAATGATTTAGGCACTACAAAAGAAACTTCTCTAAGACTGCCTATAGGGGGAAGAGGTCTCGTTATTGATACGAAATGGATTGAGAAGGACGATTCGAGTGGTATTTTAGAAATGATTTCTGTATATATTTTACAGAAACGTAAAATCAAGGTAGGTGATAAAGTAGCTGGAAGACATGGCAATAAAGGTATCATTTCCAAGATTTTGCCTCGACAAGATATGCCCTATTTGCAAGATGGAACACCTGTTGATATGGTCTTCAATCCTTTAGGAGTACCTTCACGAATGAATGTGGGACAGCTATTTGAATGCTCGCTTGGATTAGCAGGGGATCTGCTAAAGAAACATTATCGAATAGCACCCTTTGATGAAAGATATGAGCAAGAGGCTTCGAGAAAACTAGTCTTTTCTGAATTATATGAAGCCAGTAAACAAACAAAAAATCCATGGGTATTTGAGCCTGAATACCCTGGAAAAAGCAAAATATTTGATGGAAGAACAGGAGATCCTTTTGAACAACCCGTTCTAATAGGAAAGTCCTATATTCTAAAATTAATTCATCAAGTTGATGATAAAATTCATGGGCGTTCTACTGGGCCTTACTCACTTGTTACACAACAACCCGTTAGAGGAAGGGCTAACCGAGGGGGACAACGAGTAGGAGAAATGGAAGTTTGGGCTCTAGAAGGATTTGGTGTTGCTCATATTTTACAAGAAATGCTTACTTATAAATCTGATCATATTAGAACTCGTAAAGAAATAATAAATACTATGCTTACTGGAGGAAGAACTCCTAACCCCGACGATGATGTGCCAGAAACTTTTCGAGTACTTGTTCGGGAACTACGATGTTTGGCTCTAGAACTGAATTATTTCCTTGTATCTGAAAAGAACTTCCAGATTCATAGGAAGGACGTGTGATCTGAATTAAGCATCCTTTCAATCTTTTTTTATGATGGACCAGTATAAACATCAACAACTTCAAATTGGACCAGTTTCTCCTCAACAAATAAAGGCTTGGGCGACCAAAATCCTACCTAATGGGGAAATAGTTGGAGAGGTAACAAAACCTCAAACTTTTAATTATAAAAGCAATAAACCAGAAACAAATGGATTGTTTTGCGAAAAAATCTTTGGACCCATAAAAAGTGGAGTTTGTGCGTGTGGAATTTCTAAAGAGATTGGGGCTGAAAAAGAAAACCCAAGATTTTGTGAAAAATGTGGGGTAGAATTTGCTAATTCTCGGATACGAAGATATCAAATGGGGTACATCAAACTTGCATGTCCAGTGACTCATGTGTGGTATTTAAAACGTCTTCCTAGTTATATTGCGAATCTTTTAGATCAACCCCTTAAAGAATTAAAAAGCCTAGTATATTGCGGTGTGTGATTTGATCAAAATTCTCATTTGACAGGTTCGAATTGAGAAACTGTCATCCCATTCGATCCATTTGGGATGCCCTTGGTCTGACATGTGTTTTGGAAGAAATAACATGAAACTTAGGATTTTTGGTGTATTCTATACTTCCAATTTGAAGGGGAATTAATCCATGGTCGATTCCGTAATAGATAAACAGGAATAGCTAGTTATACCTTGTGAAAATCGTTTTTCATGAGATTTACCATTCCATCTCTTTCAGAGAAAGATTTTGCTTAATCAAGCAAATTATAGTACGGTTACAGGAGTTTATCTATCGCATATATGCTTCAAGGGATATTAAGACATAACCGCCGAGGTGAGTAGGGGACCTAAAAGATTAAATGGAATGAGATATAGACAAATAAATCCCGTATGAATTCAAGAATCAAAAGTCTTGAAGAGACTTCATAAGGGAAGTAGACTACTCAAGAATTTTACATTCTCATTTTTGATAAGTAATTCATTTATCAAATTGAAGTAAAAGAAGAATGAATCAACGAGAGATTTGTTTTTACTGGGAACTTGAGTAAAGAGTAGTTCTTTGTAACGTTTTATCTAAAAAAGTCTAAAAATAAGAAAGAACTCCTTTTTTATTTAGTGCAACTACTTGAGCCGGATGAGAGGAAACCTTCACGTCCGATTTGAAAGGGGGGAATCCTATAGGAACCTATCTCGATTGTTCTTTTGCTAGGCCCATAGCTAAAAAACCGATTTTTTTACGATTACGAGGCTTATTCGAATATGAAATCCAATCCCGGAAATACAACATTCCACTTTTTTTTAGTACCCGAGGCTTCAAGACATTTCAAAATCGAGAAATTCTGGCAGGAGCTGATGCTATTAGAGAGCAATTAGCTGATTTAGATTTACGAATTCTTATCGAGAATTCATTAGTAGAATGGAAACAATTAGCGAACGAGAAATCTATTGGAAATGAATCAGAAGATATCAAAATTCAAATAAGAAAGAATTTTTTGATTAGACGTATGGAATTAGCTAAACGTTTTCTTCAAACAAATATAGAACCAGAATGGATGATTCTGTACTTTTTACCAGTTCTTCCTCCCGAATTGAGGCCTATTATTCAGATAGATGGGGGTAAACTAATAAGTTCGGATATTAATGAGCTTTATAGAAGAGTGATTATTCGGAATAATGATCTTAGCAGACTATTAGCCTCAAATACCTCTCCGGACACAGATGTTGTAATTTCTCAGGTCAAATTATTACAAGAAGCTGTAGATATACTTCTTGATACTGGGGTCCACGGAGAACCGAAGTGGGATAGTTATAATAAAGTTTACAAATCTTTTTCAGATATAATTGGAGGGAAAGAGGGAAGATTTCGTGAGACTTTGCTTGGGAAACGGGTTGATTATTCAGGGCGTTCTGTTATTGTTGTAGGTCCTTTTCTTTCATTACATCAATGTGGATTACCTCGAGAAATCGCAATAGAGCTTTTCCAACCATTTCTAATCCGCGATTTAATTAGGAAACATTTCGCTTCTAACACAGCGACTGCTAAAAGGCAGATTAGAGAGCGCGAAAAAGAACCTATTGTATGGGAAATACTTCGAGAAGTTATGCAGGGGCATCCTGTATTATTAAATAGAGCGCCCACTTTGCATAGATTAGGCATATTGGCCTTCCAACCTATTTTAGTGGAAGGGCGCGCTATTTGTTTACACCCATTGGTTTGTAAGGGTTTTAATGCAGACTTTGATGGAGATCAAATGGCTGTTCATTTACCTTTATCTTTGGAAGCCCAAGCGGAGGCTCGTTTACTTATGTTTTCTCATATCAATTTGTTATCTCCTGCTATTGGAGACCCTATTTGTGTACCAACTCAAGATATGCTTATCGGACTCTATGTATTAACCACCGGGAGTCGTCGAGGGATTTGTGCAAATAGGTATAATCGAAATAAGTATAATCTATATACTTACAAAAACTGTAAAAATAAACCAGTTGACAATCAAAACAATAGCTATGATACAGAAAAAGAACTTTATTTTTCTAGCTCATATGATGCACTTGGAGCTTATCGGCAAAAAAAAATTGGTTTAGATAGCGCTTTGTGGCTCCGATGGAAACTAGATCCATGTGTTATTGGGTCAAGTGAGGTTCCCATTGAGGTTCAATATGAATCTTTGGGTGCTTCTCATGAGATTTATGGGCACTATCTAATAATAAAAAACGCAAAAGATGAAATCCGGTATATATACATTCGAACCACTCTTGGTCATATTTCTTTTTATCGAGAGATAGAAGAA
Organism: Rhynchospora pubera; assembly: GCA_028095005.1. NCBI lineage: Eukaryota > Viridiplantae > Streptophyta > Magnoliopsida > Poales > Cyperaceae > Rhynchospora > Rhynchospora pubera. The sequence goes on from JAMFTS010002104.1 coordinate 9,735, forward strand.
GCCATACAAGGGTTTAGTCAAGCCCGGTATATTCGTACACTATCGAAACTCAAAAAATCGATTGGGTGATGCTCTTTCTGGTCGGTGAAATTTGATTCGGTTTTTTCTAATTTCACTAGTATCAAAATTTTTGAATGTCTGCATGAATTCGGATTAAAATAAAGGAAATTCTATCTTCAAATCACTGACTCATGTCTATTGTCGAATCCCACTCAGCAAGATATAGAGGTAATTATGACAGAACAACAAGCCTTTTACAATAAAGTCATAAATGGAACTGCTATGAAACGACTTATTAGCAGATTAATAGCTCATTTTGGAATGGGATATACATCCCATATCTTAGATCAACTCAAGATTTTAGGCTTCCATCAAGCCACTGCTACATCTATCTCATTAGGAATTGATGATCTTTTAACAATATCATCGAAACGGTGGTTAGTTCAAGATGCTGAACATCAGAGTTCTCTGATGGAGAAACACCATCATTATGGGAATGTACATGCAGTAGAAAAATTACGTCAATCTATTGAAATATGGTATGCTACAAGTGAATATTTGAAACAAGAAATGAATCCTAATTTTCAGATGAGTGATCCTTCTAACCCAGTCTATTTGATGTCCTTTTCAGGAGCTAGGGGAAATGCATCTCAGATACACCAATTAGTAGGTATGAGAGGATTAATGTCAGATCCACAAGGGCAAATGATTGATTTACCCATTCAAAGTAATTTACGTGAGGGACTCTCTTTGACCGAATATATAATCTCTTGTTATGGAGCTCGCAAAGGAGTTGTAGATACTGCTATACGAACAGCAGATGCTGGATATCTTACTCGTAGACTTGTTGAAGTAGTTCAACACATTGTTGTACGTAGAAGAGACTGTGGTACTATCCAAGGTATTTCCGTGAGCCCTAAAAACGGGATGACAGAAACCTTTTTTGTCCAAACACTAATCGGTCGTGTATTAGCAGATGATATCTATATCGGTCTACGATGCATTGCCACTCGAAATCAAGATATTGGGATTGGACTGATCAATCAATTCATAGCCTTTCGAACACAACCAATATATATTAGAAGTCCTTTCACTTGCAGAAGTACATCTTGGATCTGCCAATTATGTTATGGTCGAAGTCTCACTCATGGTGATTTGGTTGAATTGGGAGAAGCTGTAGGTATTATTGCGGGTCAATCGATTGGGGAACCAGGAACTCAGCTCACATTAAGAACTTTTCATACTGGGGGAGTATTTACAGGTGGGACCGCCCAACATGTACGAACTCCTTTTCATGGAAAAATCAAGTTCAACGAGGATTTGCTTCATCCCACACGTACCCGTCATGGGCATCCTGCCTTTCTGTGTTCTACAAACTTTTATGTAACTATAGAGAGTCGGGATATGATCCATGATTTGAGTATCCCCGCGAAAAGTTTGATTTTAGTTCAAAATGATCAATATGTCGAGTCTGAACAAGTTATTGCTGAGATTCGTACTGGAATATCTACTTTTCCTTTGAAAGAGAGAGTCCAAAAACATATCTATTCAGAATCAGGGGGAGAATTGCACTGGAGTACCGATGTCTACCATACACCTAAACATCCATATAGTAATGTGCATCTATTACCAAAAACAAGCCATTTATGGGTATTAGAAGGAAGTCCTTGCAGATCCGGTAGAGTGTCTTTTTTAGTCCACAAGGATCAAGATCAAATGAATGTTGATTCTTTTTCTGTTGAAGAAAGATTTCTTTCTATTCCTGATCTTTCAATGACTAATAATCAAGTAAGATGTAAAGTGTTGGACACTTCTAGTAAAGGGGAAATTTTGGAACATTTACGAACTGATCAAATCATATCGAATAATCATTCGAATTTCATATATCCTTCTATTCAGGAAGAGAATTTGTATTTCTTGTCGAAAAAGCGAAGAAACCGATTTTTTATCCCATTCAAATACGATAAAGAATCGGAAAAAGAACCAATACCCTATTTTTCGATTTCGATGGAAATACCTATAAATGGTATTTTCCATCGAAATAGTATTCTTGCTTATTTTGATGATCCACGATACAGAATAAGCAGTTCAGGAATTATTCAATATGGAATCATAGAGATGGAGTCAATCATAAAAAAAGAGAATTTGTTTTTGATTGAGGATCAGGAAGTTCCGGAATACCAAACGTTGATTGAGGATCAAGGAATAAAAGAATTTCCGGAATACCACATGTTGATTGAATATCAAAAATATCAAACGTTGATTGAGTATAAAAAAACACAAGAATTGAGTCTGGAAGACCAAACATGGATTGAGGATCAAGAAGTACAAGAATTGAGCCCGGAAGACCAAACATGGATTGAGGATCAAGAAGTACAAGAATTGAGCCCGGAAGACCAAACATGGATTGAGGATCAAGAAGTACAAGAATTGAGTCTGGAAGACCAAACATGGATTGAGGATCAAGAAGTACAAGAATTGAGTCTGGAAGACCAAACATGGATTGAGGATCAAGAAGTACAAGAATTGAGTCTGGAAGACCAAACATGGATTGAGGATCAAGAAGTACAAGAATTGAGTCTGGAAGACCAAACATGGATTGAGGATCAAGAAGTACAAGAATTGAGTCTGGAAGACCAAACATGGATTGAGGATCAAGAAGTACAAGAATTGAGTCTGGAAGACCAAACATGGATTGAGGATCAAGAAGTACAAGAATTGAGTCTGGAAGACCAAACATGGATTGAGGATCAAGAAGTACAAGAATTGAGTCTGGAAGACCAAACATGGATTGAGGATCAAGAAGTACAAGAATTGAGCCCGGAAGACCAAAGGGAAATAGATTCGTTTTTTTTCATTCCCGAAGAAGTCCATATCTTACCAAGATCCTCTTCTATAAAGGTCCGGAACAATAGTATCATTGGAGTAAATACATGGCTTACTTTAAATAAAAGAAGCCGAATCGGTGGATTAGTCCAAGTGGAGAAAACAAAAAAATATATTGAACTCAGAATATTTTCTGGAGATATTCATTTTCCAAGGGAAACAGATAAGATATTTAGGTACAGTGGTCTTTTGATACCACGAGAAACCGGAAAAAAAAATTCTAAGAAATCCAAAAAATGGAAAGATTGGATCTATATTCAAGGGATCACACTTATTAAGAAAAAGTATTTTTTTTCAGTTAGACCTGTAATTCCATATGAATTACCTGATGAGATTGATTTAGCAATGCTCTTCCCTCAGGATCTATTGCAAGAAAAAGACAATCTTCAAATTCGAGTTGTCAATTTTTTCCTTTATGGGGATAACAAGTCAATTCGAATAATTTGTCTCAAAAGTATTCAATTAGTTCGGACTTGTTTAGTATTGAATTGGGACCAAGAACAAAATAGTTCTTCTATAGAAGAAGAGGTTCATGCTGTATTTGTTGAGATAAAGACAAGTTATTTAATTCGCAATTTCATAAAAATTGAGTTACTTAAGCCTACTATTTCATATATTGGAAATAGATATGAAAGAGCAAGTTCAGGATCGATTTCTGAAAATCGATTAGATCGTACCAATATCAATCCTTTTGACTCTAAGACAAAGATTGAATCATTTAGTCAACGGCAAGGAACTATGGGCACTTTGTTAAATCGAAATAAGGAATACCAATCTTTGATAATCTTGTCATCGTCCAATTGTTCTCGAATGGATCGATTCAAAAAGAATACGATTCCAATAAATAGGAATCCCCTATGTATTTTTTGTCAGTTAGGCACTATTTTACCTAAAATAACGAATTTTTATTCATTTACTAATTTAGTAACTCATAATGAGATCTTATTAAATAAATATTTTTTCTCTGCCTATTTTGACAATGGGTTTGATTTTTTTGACAATTTGAAAGAGGTTTTTCTGCTACTGAACATCTTTTCTATAGATATAGAAAATTCTACATTTGATTCATGTTTAATTGTAAGACCTTCTCTTTTGGAGCAGACTGTCGAAGTATTGAATCAAATCTATAATAGATGTAGAATAGTTCAACTTGAACTAGCTGAATACTGTTTAATAGATGAGAATAGAAGAATTTACAATCCCGATGGCTTTTTTTTAAACCCATTCGATTGGAATTGGTACCCCAACTTTCATGACGATAGTTGGGAAGACACATCGACAACAATAAGTCTTGGACAATTTATTTGCGAAAATGTATGTCTATTTCAAGACAAACCATACGTCCAAAAATCTGGTCAGATTGTAATTCTTAATTTGGATTCTTTAGTTATAAGGTCAGCTAAGCCCTATTTGCTCACTTCAGGCGCAACCGTTCATGGTCATTATGGAAAAATCTTTTATAAAGGAGATGTATTAGTTACATTTCTATATGAAAAATCAAGATCTAGCGATATAACGCAAGGTCTTCCAAAAGTAGACCAAATTTTCGAAGTGCGTTCGATTGCTTTAATATCGAAAAATCTCAAAAGGAGGATTGAAACCTGGAATGAATGTATACCAAGAATTCTTGGAGTACCTTGGGTTTTCTTCATTGGAGCTGAACTAACCATAGCCCAAAGTCGTATTTCTTTGGTTAATAAGATTCAAAAAGTTTATCGATCCCAAGGGGTACATATCCATAATAGACATATCGAGATTATTATACGTCAAGTAACATCAAAAGTGTTGGTTTCAGAAGATGGGATGTCTAATGTCTTTTTGCCTAGAGTTAGTTGGGTTATTCCGAGCAGAACGAGCAGGACGTGCTCTGGATGAATCAATCTTTTATCGGGCAATCTTATTGGGAGTAACAAAGGCCTCTCTGAATACTCAAAGTTTCATATCCGAAGCAAGTTTTCAAGAAACTGCTCGAGTTTTAGCAAAAGCTGCTCTGCGAGGTCGTATTGATTGGTTGAAAGGCCTGAAAGAAAACGTTGTTCTGGGAAGGATTTTACCTATTGGTACTGGATTGAAAAAATGTGTACATCCTTCAAGACACGAGAAAAGCTTTGCTTTAGAAAAAAAAACGGAAACTCTATTTGAGTTGGAAATGTTAGATATTATGTTACATCATAAAGAATTATGATGTTCAATAATCTTTATAAGGCAAATTCTGATGAAATGTTATAAAAATCTTGTATTTTTGAGATTTCACTATTCTTTACTTAATATTAAAACGAAAACATATTCATTTTTTCCTTTCACTATAATTTTTGAATTCAATCTGATTATGGATTTTTGAATCAATCAAGTCAGAATAAATCAAATAAGGAATTCAAAAAGTTGGTTAGGGTTTGTGTCATGCATCAATGGTGAATTACCGGTAGAAGGTTCCATCGGAACAATTATTTATTTCAAGGTACATCGTTTTTGATTCTTAAAAAAAAAAGAAAAAACAAAAAGGAAGTGAGAGAGAAAATGATAAGAAGACATTGGAGCATTAATTTGGAAGAGATGATTGAAGCAAGAGTTCATTTAGGTAATAGTCAAAAGAGTTGGAATCCTAGAATAACTCCTTATATCCTTGCAAAGGGTAAAAACAAACGTAAAGGTATACATATTACAAATCTCGCTAAAACTGCTCGTTTTTTATCAGAAGCTTGTAATTTACTTTTTGATGCAGCAAGTCAAGGAAAAAACATTTTAATCGTTGGTACTAAACAATTACCCGAAAAAATTGCAGATTTAGTAGAGTTGGCTGGAATAAGAGCTCGGTGTCATTATGTTAATAAAAAATGGTTTCGTGGTATGTTAACAAATTGGGTCATTACACAAGCGAAACTTCGTAAGTTAAGGAACTTAAAAGCATCAGAAAAGGAGGGTCAATTCAAGTTTCTTCGCAAAAGAGATGCAGCAATCTTGAAGAGAAAATTAGCTATTTTGCAAAAATACCTCAGCGGAATCCAATATATGAAGGAGTTACCTGATATTGTGATCATCATTGATCAGCAAAAAGAACATATAGCTCTTCGAGAATGTATTACTTTAGGTATTCCGACAATTTGTTTACTCGATACAAATTGTGATCCAGATCTTGTAGATATTCCAATTCCAGCCAATGACAATGATCAAGTTTCAATTCGATTGATTCTTAACAAATTAGTGTATGCAATTCGCAAGGGTCATTCTAGCTTTATAAAGAATCATAAAGATCATTATATAAAATCATTTCAATAAAGAATTATAAGATTCTTGAATAAGAATCTTATTCGAGTATTTTGGTTAATCATTTTATTATTGGCCAACATGATATTGATCCAATTATTATTTTATTTTTGTTGCTAATTATTTTTTTATCTTTAATTACTGAAAATAACGAAATGGAAATTCTTTTATTCTTTATGGACGTTGACAAGATCCTTTCATTTAGAAGCACCTTAGGACGGGGATAGCCTATGGCTCTCATGGGTAGGTTTCAAGAGAACTCCTTTTCTATTTTAAAATAGAAAAAGGCCTTCCTTGGATTTGAACCGATAACTTTTGGTTTCGCAGATATTTTTTGACGATTTAAAAATATAGGGAAAAAGTTAGAGAGAACAACTCTCTTTTGCATTAAAGAGAAACCAGCAATTTGAATTAGTTAGGGTTAAATAAAAATTTATTAATATGAATCGAATCCATGTTGTTTATGAAAAAAAACAAGAGTGGCACTCCTAGAAAAGATAACAACAGGAAAAGACGACTTGTGTATGAAGGAACCATTGTGGACCCGATCAAAGATATCCTTTTCCACGTGCGTTTGGATCATAATAATCAAATCGTTCTGGGTTATCTCTCTGGCAATATACGTCGTAATCATATACTTGTAGTACATGGGGATAGAGTCAAGATCGAAATCAGTGAGTTTGATTCAAAAAGAGGAAGGATTGTGTATCGATTTCCCCGTCCCCGAGTATTCTCTGATGGGATAGAACAAACCAAAGATGATCATAAAGCAATGGAGGATCCCACTTCTCCTAAATCATTGTTGGACCCAGAAAACACAAATCCAATGAGCGGCGATTCCGCAGAGGAAAGAGATAGCAAAGACACAAAGCCTAACCAAGATTAGGCAGATTCCGTTGATTTTTCTGTAAAAGATCTCAGTAAATTTCACAATATTCTTTTCTTTACCTATCGGATAGATATGGACTATTATCGGTTGAACCAATGACTATTCATGATTCCATATGGAATCAATTCCATACTGTTTCTAAATAAAATTAGAAGACTGTCATGATAAAACTTCGTTTGAAACGATGTGGTAAAAAGCAACGTGCGACTTGAAGGACATAATTGTCTGTGGATTTTTATATCCACCATTTTCTATAGTAATGAAGATGCTCTTGGCTCGACATAATCTGTTCTGTTCTGTCAAAAGCCTAATTGATATTAGGTTGTCAGTAAACAGTACATGATGGAGCTCGAGATAAAAAAACTTGATTGTTTATCAAACAGGGGAAAGAATCTAGGGTTAGTGAGAATTAATTAATAAAATTCAACTAATTTAAACCAATCTTTGTAAGTATATTTTTAGTATCGAAATCAAAAAGCGAAAAACCAATTCGAACAAGTAGAAAAAATAAAAAGAAAGGTTGTTGGAAACTGGTAAAACTCTTTTGATCATAAGGTGGAATGGGAGTGAATCCTTCGTATTTGATTTATAAAGAAAAGAAGAAAATAAAAAAAAGGTATGTTGCTTTCCTTTTGACAGGAATAAAGGTTTCCGAAGTAATGTATAAACCCAAAGATTCTAGAAAAAAAATATAAAAAATTCCGGAACAAGAAAACACTATTTGAAATTGTCTCAACAATGGAATTGGTGATATTGACAGATATCAGTAGGTTAGAGATAAGACAAGCAAAAGAGTTTAGAGACAGCTCAAGAAATCAATAAGGATTTTCCTTTTGAACTTTTTCAAAAATATTATTTTTTAACTTGAGTTATGAGTATGAATGCTATTTTTTTTCTGTAATGAAAGGAAAAAGGAGTCTATTTGAATCATAGTCTAATTCATGATTTTCTAATTCAATTTTCCATTCTATTCAGAAATTTTGAACATTTTTCTTGAGCCGTATGAAATGAAAATCTCATATACGTTTCTGGGGGACCTTTTTTTTATCTATATCTATCCCAATGAGCCATCTATCGAATCGTTGCAATTGATGCTAGGTCTCGAAGAGAAGGAAGAGATATTGCAAAACTGGGTCTTTATGACCCAATAAAGAAAAAAACTTATTTAAACGTTCCTGCTATTCTTTATTTTCTTGAAAAAGGTGCTCAACCTACAGAGACTGTTCATGATATCTTAAGGAAGACAGAATTCTTTAAGGAAAGAGGTTTGGGTTAATGAAAGCAAGGAAAGAACGAGATTTCGGTATATAAAAAGAAAAAATATATAAAATCTTAAGTAGGAGAGAAGTAGGGGAGTTTGTATTTCTATTTTTCTAAATATTGAATTTCTATTGACAAATTGTATTTGATCAATACAATATTGTATTGATCAAATATAATTTGATCATAGATCAATAAAATGATTTAGTTCGTTCTCTATCTTTTCTTCACTTTATTCAAACATTCGATTTATTCAAACATTCAATTTATTCAAATATTCCATTTGTATTTTATCTTAATATAAGATATCGTCTTTAATAAAGACGAAGAATTCACGAAGAAAAATTGGATCAAAAAAGAAAATAAAAATAGGAGATTTTTCATTTTGCTATGAATGGATTTCCTAGTCGATTTTCTCAATTTTAGTAATTGAATTGAGATTTTTTCTCGAATGAAATTTATGTTTGTAAATTTCACGTTTTTACAGACTTATGCAATAAAATGAATTTGATTTAGATCATATCTACCTGTCTCTTTATTTATCAGTTATCTGGGGTTGCTAACTCAATGGTAGAGTACTCGGCTTTTAAGTGCGACTACGATCTTTTACACATTTGGATGAAGAAAAAAATTCGTCCAGACTTTTGGTAGAGTCTATAAGACCGCGACTGATCCTCAAAGGAAATGAATGGAAAAAACAGCATGTCGTAATAATAAGTTTATTCTTGAATTCTTTCAATTTTTTTACTACTATTTCTCGACTTTTCTTTTATTGAAAGTCGAATTTTTTGGAATTTCTTCTTAATCTGAATCTTTTAAAGTTCTTAAAAACTGTTTTGAGTTTTGGAAGAAGAAAGAAGGAGAATAAAGGAATTCTCCGAATTTTCGTTGGGTCTAGTGAATAAATGGATAGAGCCCTATGGCTCCAATTTTTCGTTTCAAATAAAAAAGAAACGAGCTTATGTTCTTCATTGGAACAATTTCCCGATCTAATTAGATGTTAAAAATATATTAGTACCTGATCGGAGAAAAAATCGATGAGTTCTTTTATGATTGAACTTTTGATCGGATTCATTTTTGGAAGGAATCCTAATTATTCTTTATTTTGAATTGGAGATTAATGTGTAGAAGAAACTGTATATTGATAAAAAAGATTGATTCCAAAATCAAAAGAGCAATTGGGTTGCAAAAATAAAAGATATTTAGCCTGTGAAATTCAAATCCGAACAAATCCAGAAACTAATTTTATGGAAAAAAAAGAATAAAATCTTTTTTTTTGAATAGGCTGGCTGGGCTACTCGTTTCTTTTCCGGAGTATTTTTTCATATTGAATGAAAAGATTTGATAAAATCAAATAACCAATACTCTGTTCTGACCATATTGCACTATGTATCATCTGATAAACCTAGAAAAGCCTCAATTCTTCTGGTTCAAGTAGACATTTCAATGAAAGAATTTCAAAAATATCTAGAAAAATATCAATTTCGTCAACAAAAATGCTTATATCCACTCCTTTTTCAAGAGTATATCTATGCATTTGCTTATGATTATGGTTTAAATGCTCTTTTCGAACCTGCGAAAAAGCTGATTACCTATGACAATAAATCGAGTTTAATACTTATAAAACGTTTAATTACTCGAATCTATCAACCGAATTATTTGATGAATTCGGTTGTTCCAAATTGTAACCACAATCAAATTAATGAGCCCAACCGTTTTTTTTATGCTCATTTTTTTTCTCAGATGATATCTGAGGGTTTTGGTGTTGTTATAGAAATTCCATTCTACCTAGGATTTCTATTTGCTTCCTCTCGAAATCAAAAAGAAATCTGTAAATTGCAAAATTTACGATCTATTCATTCAATATTTTCTTTTTTAGAGGAGAAATTCTTGTATTTAAATAAGGTGTCGGACATACTAATACCTTATCCTATTCATTTTGAAATATTAGTCCAAATTCTTCAATCTTGGATCAAAGATATTCCATCTTTGCATTTATTGCGATTCTTTCTCTTAGACTATTTTAATTGGAATAGTCTCGTTATTTCAAAGAGACTGGTTTCTATATTTTCAAAAGAAAATAAAAGACTCTCTCGTTTCTTATATAATTCTTATGTATCTGAATATGAGTTTTGTTTACTGTTTATTCGTAAACAATCTTCTTGTTTACGATTAACATCTTTTGGAACCTTTCTTGAGCGAATCTATTTTTATGGAAAAATAGAACATGTGAAAATAGTACATCATACTTTTTTACAAAGATCTATATGGCCCTTTACAGATCCTTTCATGCACTATGTTCGATACCAAGGAAAAGCAATTCTAGCATCAAAAGGGACCGATCTTTTTATGGAGAAGTGGAAATCTTATCTTGTCTGTTTTTGGCAATATTATTTTCATTTTTGGTCTCAAACGAATAGGTTTCATAGAAACCAATTCGACTATTATTCATTCAACTTTCTTGGTTATTCTTCAAATGTAAAAAGAAATCATTTGGTAGTAAGAAGTCAAATACTAGAGTATTCTATCTTAATAGATACTCGTATTAAGAGATTTTATACTATAGTTCCAATCATTCTTCTCATTAGATCATTGTCTAAAGCTTCACTTTGTACTATAGTAGGACATCCTACTAGTAAGCCAATCTGGACAGATTTATCAGATTATGATATTATTAGTCGATTTGGTCGAATATGGAAAAATCTTTTTCATTTTTATAGTGGATCTTCGAAAAAGAGAATTTTGTATCGAATGAAGTATATACTTCGACTTTCGTGTGCTAGAACTTTGGCTCGTAAACATAAGAGTACAGTACGTAAGCTTTTGCAAAGCTTAGGTCCAAGATTATTGGAAGAATTTATTATAGAAGAAGAACAAGTTCTTTCTGTAGTCTTCCAAGAAAAAATTCATTTTTCTTTACATAGATCAAAGAAAGAACGTTTTTGGTATTTGGATATTACCCATATTCATGATCTAATCAATCATGAGACCTAGAATTTCAATAGATTAGAAATAACAAAAAGTAAAGAATTGGATTTTTAGAAATTAAGATTCTGAAATGCTCAAATTTACTAAACGAACTTGGAGTTTATAATTGAATCAACTAAATTAGTTTCAAATTAGTAAACTATTTTATCAAAATATCAGTATGATATGTATACATAGGGAAAGTCGTGTGCAATGAAAAATGCAAGCACGATTTGGGGAGGGGTTTTTTCTTATTCTAACAGACGAGACATTATCTACTCCATCCGATTAGCTCCGGGTTCGAGCCCCGGGCAACCCATAAAAACATTTGAATATTTTTCTTCGTTTTTTTTTATTTTGTAATATTATATTATGTTATTTCATGATAAGATCATGAAATATATCTTTTTTTTTAGCATGGGTTGACGTTGAAATAAAACCGTGCTATAATGGTTAATTAACAAGCCTTCTATGAATTAACTCATCTCGATTAATTCGAGTTCTAGTTAATATGTGTGCTTGGGAGTCTTTGAGAATAGAATAAGTCAAAATTTGATCATGACTGCAATTTTAGAGAGACGCGAAAGCACAAGTTTATGGGGTCGCTTCTGTAACTGGATTACCAGCACTGAAAATCGTCTTTACATTGGATGGTTCGGTGTTTTAATGATTCCTACCTTATTGACTGCAACTTCTGTATTTATTATTGCCTTCATTGCTGCTCCTCCCGTAGATATTGATGGTATTCGTGAGCCAGTTTCTGGCTCTCTGCTTTATGGAAACAATATTATTTCTGGTGCTATTATTCCTACTTCCGCAGCTATTGGTTTGCATTTTTATCCGATATGGGAAGCAGCATCTGTTGATGAATGGTTATACAATGGTGGCCCTTATGAGCTAATTGTTCTACACTTCTTACTCGGAGTAGCTTGCTATATGGGTCGTGAGTGGGAACTTAGTTTCCGTCTAGGTATGCGTCCTTGGATTGCCGTTGCATATTCAGCTCCAGTAGCAGCTGCTACTGCTGTTTTCTTGATCTACCCTATTGGTCAAGGAAGTTTTTCTGATGGTATGCCTTTAGGAATTTCTGGTACTTTCAACTTTATGATTGTGTTCCAGGCAGAACACAACATCCTTATGCATCCATTCCACATGTTAGGTGTAGCTGGTGTATTTGGCGGTTCCTTATTCAGTGCTATGCATGGTTCTTTGGTAACCTCTAGTTTGATCAGGGAAACCACTGAGAACGAATCTGCTAATGAAGGTTATAGATTCGGTCAAGAGGAAGAAACTTACAATATCGTAGCTGCTCATGGTTATTTTGGCCGATTAATCTTCCAATATGCTAGTTTCAACAATTCTCGTTCTTTACATTTCTTCTTGGCTGCTTGGCCTGTAGTAGGTATCTGGTTCACTGCTTTGGGTATTAGCACTATGGCTTTCAACCTAAACGGTTTCAATTTTAACCAGTCTGTAGTTGACAGTCAGGGTCGTGTTATTAATACCTGGGCTGATATCATCAACCGTGCTAACCTTGGTATGGAAGTAATGCACGAACGTAATGCTCACAACTTCCCTCTAGATCTAGCTGCTGTTGAAGTTCCTTCTATTGAAGGATAAGATAGGTTAAGGCTGCTTTTCTTACTATATAAAGGTAAGAGAAATACCCAATATAGTGGTTTTTCAAACCACTATATTGGGTGTTTCTCTTTCCTTTTTTTGCTTTGTTTGATCCCTATTTTTTTTTATTCTTCATTACAGATTTTTTATCGTTATCGTTTCTTGCATCTCTCGCGAAATTCCGTGTAGGCGCGAATTCTCCCAATTTGTGATCTATCATAGATTCTGTTATATAAATAGGTATATGTTCCTTTCCATTATGAATACCGAATGTATGGCCAACCATTGAGGGTAGAATGTTAGATGCCCGAGACCAAGTGACTATTATTTCTTTCTCCTTCCCCATTTTGATTTTTTCCATTTTTTCGAATAAATGATTAGCTACAAATCTTTTCTTTTGATTAGCTACAAATCTTTTCTTTGGATTAGCTACAAATCTTTCCTTTGGATTAGCTACAAATCTTTCCTTTGGATTAGCTACAAATCTTTTCTTTGGATTAGCTACAAATCTTTTCTTTGGATTAGCTACAAATCTTTCTTGTTGACCTATCACAGCTGATTACTCCTTTTTTGACATGGTAAAGATTGGCATTCTATGTCCAATATCTCGATCTAAGTATGGAGGTCAGAATAAATACAATAATGATGAATGCAAAAAAGAGAAAATCCTTTAGCTAGATAAGGGGCGGATGTAGCCAAGTGGATCAAGGCAGTGGATTGTGGATCCACCATGCGCGGGTTCAATTCCCGTCGTTCGCCCATCCCATCGAATTTTGGAAATTCGATTTGGAATGTTCCTATTTACGGCGACGAAGAATCAAACTATCACTATATTTTCTCCTTTTCCTACTTTTTCTTCCAAGCGCAGGATAACCCCAAGGAGTTGCGGGTTTTTTTCTTCCAATTGGAGCTTTTCCTTCACCGCCCCCGTGGGGATGATCCACAGGGTTCATAGCTGCTCCTCTTACTACAGGACGCTTACCTAGCCAACACTTCGATCCAGCTCTACCCAAACTTTTTCGGGTCACCCCAACATTACCCACTTGTCCGACTGTTGCCAAGCAGTTTTGGGATATCAAACGAACCTCCCCAGATGGTAATCTTAATGTGGCCGATTTACCCTCTTTTGCAATCAGTTTCGCTCTAGCACCTGCTGCTCTAGCTAATTGTCCGCCCTTTCCATGTTTGAATTCTATGTTATGTATGGTCGTGCCTAAAGGCATACCGGTTGAAGTAGATTCTTCTTTTTTATCAAAAAAAACCCCTTCCCAAACTGTACAAGCTTCTTCCAAAGCATACGGCTTTCTAGATGTATATGATGATATCGAAAAAAATAGATCTTTTCATCGTATAATGAAGTATCACATGAGTGGATATATAGGAATCCTAATCTGCCGAATCATTCATGTTATCATCTTCTACATCCTAGGTCTTTCCGTTCCGTCATCTGGCTTATGTTCTTCATGTAGCATTCAGACCGAATGACTCTATCAAATTACGTCGATACTTCCACATATTACGGGTAACGTAGGAGACATCTCTTCGGGGGATCTTCATTACCACTGCTTAGCTTTCAATTCGCCTCTGACCATCAAATGAAATGTGAATAACCCGTCCTCCTCTCTTTGAAAGAAGAGGCGCTTCCGGTTCGGTACGTGCTTCAAACAATTTTCTCCATATTACCATATCTCTAGAGTCAATAATTCTCTATTAGAAACTACTGAACTCAATCACTTGCTGCCGTTACTCAACAGTTTTCTGTTGAGGTCTATTCCATAGAGGTACTCCAATTGAATCAGTGATCGATTTCTAGGTTTTGTCGTAAACCTAATTGGTTACTTCCAATTACGTAAATCAATAGTTCAAACCGCACTCAAAGGTAGGGCATTTCCCATTGATATAGGAACTTCTGCACCAGAAACAATGGTATCTCCAATTATAGCCCCTCTGGGATGTAAAATATATCTCTTCTCACCATTCCCGTAGTGTATAAGACAAATGTATGTATTTCGATTAGGGTCGTATTCTATGGTTACGATTCTACCAGATATGTCTTTTTGATTCCGTCGAAAATCGATTTTACGGTATAGACGCTTATGACCCCCCCCTCTATGCTTTGCGGTAATGATTCCTCTGACATTACGACCTTTACTACAACGATGCCGTCCATAGATCAGATTATTTCGTGGATTGGATTTCATTTGACTGTCTACAGCTCCATTGCGTGTACTTGGACTAGAAGTTTTGTATAAATGTATCGCCGTGTTATTAAGTATTTTTCTTGAAGTTCTTTTCTTTAGAATCTCTAGAAGAGGTGGAATAGAATAA
The DNA here is from genome assembly GCA_028095005.1 of Rhynchospora pubera. Lineage (NCBI taxonomy): Eukaryota > Viridiplantae > Streptophyta > Magnoliopsida > Poales > Cyperaceae > Rhynchospora > Rhynchospora pubera. The sequence continues at coordinate 24,949 of JAMFTS010002104.1, forward strand.
CCTGATGGAAGCGTAATGATCATATGCCTGTAATGGATTGCATGTCCCATAATAGGTCTCTTCGACCCTTTCGGGGTAGTCGATGGCTATTCATAGCCATTACCTGAACACCAAAGAAGAGTTCAACCCAATACTTACTTGATTTCTGTCTTAGTTGATCCTGATTCGGCATTAGAAGTATGTATATTGATTCTTCCCCAATAACC
>JAMFTS010005990.1:0-25149 GCA_028095005.1 Rhynchospora pubera
GACTCATTTGGTTGGACAATTATCTAATATGCAAGTCTGGTTTATCACAAGTCAATCATTTCAGTCATTTCCTTCAGATACCGCGAACCACCCTATAGATGGATGCCAACGGCCAATTCAATTCATACATAATTCAATCAATTAAATCATCAAAATGTACAAGCAAGCTGGGAACACTCACACTCCGGTCCATTCCAGACTAGACCTACTGAGTCCCGGTACATAAGCGCTTATTACACGGTGCTTGGTAGGATGGGTCATGACTCCACCTCCAAACATTACGAGTGTCTATCTCAACCACACAAGTTGTACTTACCTCAATCAAATCACATTTCAATCGGATACCATTCAATATGCCATTTTCCAACATTTCAATCGGATACCATTCAATATGCCACTTTCCAATCATGCATCAATATACAATTTCACAAAATGATCTCATGAACAAAATTCCAATTATGAATTCATAATGCATAATGATAATAATAATAATAATAATAATAATAATAATAATAATAACAATAATCAGAATACATATCACATATAATTAAAACTCAAGTGAAATCCGTACCTTATACTGCAAGCAAAATCCAAAGCATAAGCAAGCAAGAAATCACTTATTCAACAAATCCTCCAATAAGCAAGTTGTTTCTAAATTCCGACTCATAATAACCTGACTTTAAAACAAATATAAATTCCTTTTTAATTTTTATAACACCCAAATTATGCTACTTATAATCTTTATCAATTAGATTAGAAACTATGCTACCATGCATCATGATTATGCCATGCATTTACTAGACTCAATAATCATAAGTCGAGTAACTCATTTATAGATCATGTAACTCATATAATATCCTTACCTACCATTTATCAAATGATCAAGTATCCTAATCCTAATTCAATTAATTTATGTAAGTCTAGTATGCCATGCAACTCAATTGGTACGATTCGAGTACCAATTATACATCTCATCTCACATGCAATACTCATGTAAATGCTAATACATTGTTTATTAGAATCTATTATGCTTACTTTTCCAATTAATTCAAATAGATACCATTAGTTAATTTAGAAATCATTTTTCTTTCCTTAATGTATACATGCATGCACGATATGCGTGTCGATCAAGGTTTGAGGCCAAACCCTAATCCAAACCCAATACAATCCCTTTTTCATAATCAACCCTTAAAATCCATAAAAGAAAATCAATATTACAACACAATTAATAATCATCCATCCCAAATGCATGACATGCAAAACCTTATATTTACCCTTATATACATGCAACTATTTATACCAACAATAAATGCAATAATTAAATCCATGTCATATGCTTAATAATTCCTATCATGCATAAAATTCCCAATTATCCAACATTTATCAAAGCAATCAATCCATTCATCAATCGATGACATAACAACACGAGCATTCAATCCAAAACAAATTCCCATTACTCAAATTACACAAACTAATTAGATTTCGTGAATTTCTCGATAAACCCTAGAAATCCAATACACATGCAATTGACAAGAAAATTGCAAAGATAGCTATATATATACCACAAATCAAAGAAATTACTTACTTAGTTTCGGCCAAAGACCGATGACGCGAGAAAACGAGCCGAAATCGCTATTTCTCGATTTTCACCACTTATCCCCGACAAAACCTTGCAAGTCCACTTGGAAATCGATGGAGAGGACCCCAGAGTGCTCCAAGTCGAATGGCGGCCAAAACCGATGAGTTCGCTCCATTTCCCGAAAAACTTCCGTCGAGAAATACGGCGAGGAGAGGCCACCAATCGACGATCCGAAGGTAGATGGTGCAAGAGAATGGTGAGGCGAACGCGTGGATACTTCGCTCCGGTGAAACGGTGGAGAAATGGTGGATTGGGTTTGGGGGAGGAGGGATTCGGTTTGGGAGAGAAGAGAGGCTTGCGCCTCTCTGTTGGTTGCGCACAGAAAGAGAGAGAGAGAGCTGGATTTTTATTTCCGATTTTTTTTTTTTTTTTTTTTTTTTTTTTTTTTTTTTTTTTTTTTTTTACAAAATTCAGAAATTATCAAATAAATCAAAAATCAATATTCTATGCATAAAAACAATTATGCAACAAAAGGAAAAATAGCTAATCTTTTTATAATGCCAACTAAAAATTTAGAAATTTTTCATATTCTTATTTTAAGAATACCAGTAAGTATAAAAATTTAATTTCCAGCACAGAAATTATTCAAAATAAAACCAACCAAGTGCACCCAATTTTTATATTAAAAATAATTTTAGAAATCGTAAAAATGTCGGGTGTCACACGGATCATCTCCAATTGTGTGAGTTAGAGTTGAGGGACTTGGGATGATCTGAAATGTCTGTTTCATATCGGACGATTGTAGTTTACCATCTTTCAAGATCTGAATCCGAGACATTTCTCTTGGTTGAATTGGACGCAGCTTTGAACGAAAACAAAAACTTGCTAGTTGCAAGTGTAAATTTTCTTTTAAATTTTGTTCTTTCATATATGTTTTTTTTTATTTTACCAAATAATATAAAGCGTATTGATTTTTTGTCAAATTTTCCATATAATAAGCGCATATTTTGTTGCTACTTTCTAGGCACGTCTTCCACTTTGAACCAGCAAATAGGTTTATGGAACCTATGTTAATTTGACATTTATTTTTAGGACACATAGGAAAATGAGAGAGTATATAAAAAGCATCCAATAGGCAATAATTAATGATTGGTGTTTCATAAAAATTCTCAATGTATTGAAATTTTGTGTAATAATCTCTGAGATGGGCTAAAATCAGCCACGACTGACGGATGCAACCGTCAGTTACGATTAAATCTCAATATTCGTGATTCTAATAGTCCATCTGAATCGTTCAATGTGTTATTCATATTGAAATCTCGTTGGAGACAAAATTTTTTATTTTTCTGAAAATTTTTAGTATTTTTTGATATTTTACAAAATTCTTAATCTAAATAATTATGGACCCTTCAATAACTATGATTTTTAAAAATCTCAAAAAAATAGTAAATAAAATCAAAAAAATGTAAAATTTGGTCTCCAATGAGATTTCAATATGGAGAACACATTGATCGGTTTGGATCGACTGTTAGAACACATTGATTTTGTCTACAATTTCATCGTAGCTGACGATTGCGTCAGTCGTGACTGATTTTAGCCCATCTCATAATCTCTCCACCTCTCAAAGTATTCAACTGCACGAAAGTGCTGTGGTCAGTGGTGTACCACAATCCAGTGACCCACACCTCTCCTACTTTTGGCTCCGTTTGGATGGCTTCTTCCCGGAATAAGGAATAAGGAATAACTATTTTTTACCAATAAATTTATTTCTAACCATCCAAACTCTTCACAAAGGCTACACACTTTTCAATAAATTTACCTCTTCCCAATAAATTTCTTCCATTCTTCCTTCTTCCTACCTTATTCTCACACCATCCAAACGGAGCCTTTGATAAATTTTCTTTATTCACTCGTACCTGTGCGGCTGTGCCTGAGTTTTCTGAAGCATCTTCAATTTGTGTACTGAGGCACACTAAGGTTAAAATTAAAGTATTAAGCTAACTTTTTGCAATTTACGTGTAGAACCACACGATTGGCCCCGTTTCCAAAAATTATGCGACTTGTAAGAGAATGTTTTCACGAAGTTCAATATCTAATTACATCTCAGTGCATTTCAACGTAGTGAAGTCTTTCTGGGAAAGTAAAACATTATCACAACAGGCAAATCCCAAACAAACCTATACATGGTTCCACGTAACTTGCTACTACAACATAGTGATGCATGATGTTATTTATATTGCCAACACAAGAGAGCAGTAATCAAAACCTAAGTAAATACAGCCTAGTATTAATTACATATCCATGTCAACTAGGACATCGTCATCCTCATCAGAAGCTGTGTTTGGTAAGAAGCCATCTCCTCCCAAGTTACTGCAACAAGATTCCAAAGGTTTTATTAAAAATTCACCATGTTATGAAAGATGTAAGAATTACTGATTTACAGACTACAAATCTTTTGTAAATGACTTGCTTCTTTGACATGTTCCTGTTTCATCTCCCAAGTTCAAACCACATACTAGAAAAAAAAAAAATCAACATTCATTTAGATGATGCAATATAAAATCTATAAGAACATTTTTTTTAACAAAATTAATAGTTAATTAGTTGTTTTTTATAGCTAACACTAATGCTAATGATCTACACTTACAACAGAAGAAAAATATTATTTTTAAGTACGTTAGTGCTAATGGTTAATTGCGAGGAAAGGTAAAAGCATCATCCCACGCTTGCCACAATATTGCATATCTTTTTGTGATTGGTTAGGGAATAAAAGATTTGTACAGAAGCATATTATATTTAGCATTTGCTATACCTAGTACAAAAGCAACTAAGGCTGACAACACGCTTGAGCTTCCTATTGTAGAAAAAGAAGTTGAACGACCATCTGTAAACACAGGAATTGCACAATCAGAATAACAAATTATTAACAGAAAGTGATATTCATTAAATGTGAGAGAACAAGGGATGGCATTACAGAGCTCCTTTCTCTAAGACGGGGTCACTGTCAGAGTCAGGGTTGTAGCTATAAATGTCGCATTCCTTAATCTTAATCACCTAATGAAAGTATAGCAAATAAAAACAAAAGTGAATAGTGCGTCTAATTGTGTTTCACTCAAGAGCATTACTGTAAAATTTAAATAAATAAATCCTCTACCTCATCGATAGCTGTAGTCATGCTTTCAAGCAGGGAGCTACCCCCAATACTCGCTACCCACTCCTGCACAATGGCAACATGTCTTTATCAGAAGGAATCTAAAGGAGGAGCAAACATGCATTTCACAGAAATTATATGTAGAACATTCTTTGCCTAAATCATCTGGCAAAAAAGTCAAATGGTGAATTCTGATTTGGACACTACATAGGTAAGAGAGCAAAAGAATATTACAGAAAGGTCCACTTACCAAGCAATTTTGTCCCTTTTTTTCCTTATCGCACTCAGCTCTTTGTAGAATATACTACAAAAGCTGCTTTTCAAAATGGGTCAAACTAAACTATTTCAAGAATGTATATGTTTGAAATTACAGAACTCCAATTAGAGGGGCTTTTCCCAATCATTATTTATTTTATCCTAGCATACATGATTCTTACAAAATGAAAGTAAAAGTTAAAAATCATAGTTTTTTCTTTCTGTTTTTAAGAGCATAGTTCCAACAAAATTCATAAAGCAAGATCATCTGATTTTTCAAGGGACAGTAATTGTACAAAATCTGATGGTCTGTGTAGAAAAATAGAATCTACAATTCCGTATTCCAAAATACATTTTAGAACTAGTAAATGCCAATATAGATAAATAGGTCATAGGATGATTAGATACCCTAGAGGCGTCTGATAAATACATATCGAAAATCTGCTTGAAGCCATCCCAGTCCTCTTCCTTGAAAAAAAGGTGAGCTTTCACAGCACTGTTTGAGTCCACATAATACCAATTTTTCACAATGCAATAAATGTTATACATCTATATCTGTACTACACAATAAACAACTTCACCAAAAACTATCAAGAGACACTTGAAAGAATGAAAAAAAGATGCATAAAGCAATGAACAAAAAGAGTTGCTGGGGATATGGAGAGAATTGAACTCTCAGGCTCAAAGAGCGATGGTATCAATAACCATCTGTCAAACCACTTGACAACACTCCCAAAAAATTTAAAAACAAAAAGATAAACTGGGTCAGGAAGGAAATAAAAAAGCGGGTTGACATGTCGCCTATTAAGCTGAGCATGTCATTACCCATTTATCCTTCCTCACCTTGTAGTTCCTTACTAAAAATTAGCACTTATGACCTTTGGGTTACTTCTAGAAAGAGTATGTAATGGAGTTGTGGGAATCAACCATAATGCCTTAATTATAAACTAAGTACTTTTCCTTAAGAAATGAAACAAAGGTACCTGAAATCATAGTCAGGATACAGGTGGCCAAGAGTCAGCACAAGATATATCAGGGTCTTTCGGCTGACACATAACATGAATACAAGGAGTAAGGTTTTGCAAAAAGAATCTGAAAATAACACTTGAAGTAATAGTAAAATCTGAAAAGCTTCAGCATTAAAAAACAATGGCAAAATACCAATACACATAATAATCCATATTTAACAAAAGATTATTCAATATTACCTTGTTCTACATGCTAGATGATCCACTGGGGAAGCAGGGTCGCTGTCAGAAGACTTGCCAAGGTAATCCAGAATCTGCAATTCCATGAAAGTAAGAGATAGTTAACAAAAAAGGAAAATAAATATCTAGGGACTAGGGTATAACTCGAATTACTCTTCCTCAGTTTAGTAAAATCAGACAGCTCTTACTGATTTATCTTATTGACTAGATAAAAGTCATTTGTGGACAATATGCATATTATTACTATTGTTAGTATTACTACTAATAGTCTAATACTACTAGTACTACTATGTTGTTATTGTCGTTGTTATTAGGATCATTTTGATACTGTTGGGTTTCATTTTTAGCCTACTCCAACTTGTTTTGGGAATAAATGCTTGTTGTTGTTAGGTTCTGTAAAATATGTCAGTACTTATACATGCCATATGTGGAGAGAGAGAGAGAGAGAGAGAGAACCTCATGCTCCAAGCTTATGGAAAGCTTTCGATCAATCCCAGTTTGCTTGCCTACATTTTCATTTTCATGCCATATCAAATGTCTCTTAATGCATACTATTCATTTTCAATTATCCTAAATGAAGTTACAGCTAATACCACTGCATGAATGCAATCTAAAAATCATACATAAATCTGTCATCTATGTGAGATCTCATATGTTTCATGCATTAGCAAATGACACCCAAGCAGCATACAGGCACATTCTAGGTAGAATATGTACATGATTAACTTTTGGTTTTGGAAGTTCAGTTAGGTTGATTTTAGAGATGACATAAAGACTGTCAAACTATTAATCATTCAAACTTTTAGTGCTACGTAATAAAGAAAAATACAAGATGACAACACTTACATGAGAAGGCATCCAGACGCCCTTTGATAGTACAATCGCCAAGGTTTAAGTGGTCCAGAAACAAATTTAGGCTGACAACAATTAATTTACAAATTATTAACACACTCAAGTAAATCATAAAGTGATACATTGAGTGGATTTAATTAACTAATTTGGTTTCAAAAATTGTATATTGCCCAATTATATTAAAATTAAGACCACAATTACAGCACCATTCATATAAAATCGATCTCAAAGGAACACAAAAATCTTATACAGTCTCAAAACATAATAACAGGTAGCAATATTATCTAATTGGTGTAATAAAATAATGTAAAATAATCAATGGTTCAAATATCCTATGCAGAGTAACAATTAGGAGCTTTACCTGTCTAAAGGGGTGTATTCTAAAAACTTCATTTTTCTTGTAAACCTCCTTTTGCATAGAACTTGATGAGCTACTACAAAGCTCTCAGAAGAAATAACGCTCTGACAACAACAAACAAAATACAACAATAAGTAAAAGGAACCTGATTGATGCGAACAGTACCGATTCATAATAAACTTAAAAAGAGTCAATTTGCTTTTGCATTTATCAAATAGATCAATGGATAGAAATACAAAATCATCACTCCAACCCTAGATCTACACCTCCTACGCTACGAGGCGAACTATTACCTAGATCTATCTACTAAATTAAATGAAAGTCGAGCTTTCGCAAACTTAATAAACGGAGTAATTCTAAAGTAAGGAAACAAAATTAAGAGGGAGAATAGGAGGGTTCTCACCAGGGAAAAAAAAAACACAAATCCGATCCTACAAAAGAGAGGAGAAAATAGGGAAAGAAAGGAGAGAATAGAAGAAGAAGAAACCTGTGGATGTGGATGTGGATCTGGAACGGTTGGAATCTTTAGCCGAATGTGCTTCCGACATGGATTTTATGATGCATCGACGCTGGAACCCACTGAAAGGTTCATAAATTCGTGTAATAGTATGTGGAAGGGAGTTGTGGGATCCACATGTCAGGAACTCGCTTCATATTTGTCTATTAAAAAACCTGATCGACGATAGCGGATTGGATTGAAACGCATTTTCGTACGGTCATACCTAACAGTGGTAGCTTGGTAAATGGTAAAACTGTAATGGAATTGACGGCGTTAACAATATCACAGACGTCGTAAATGGAAGAATCACAACTTTTTAGGTTGGTAGAGTGCTAAATTTTTATCTGAACTGTTAGATCTAATCTCAACGGTTAAGGGAGCAGATTGATAGGTTCGAAAAATTTTAACTATCGAGATTAAATCAAACGACTCGGATAAAAAATTAGCACTCTACCAACCTCAAAAAATTAGCAGAGGATACGGACCCGTAAATGGAATGGGTCATAGACTCATACTTAGGGGTGCATAACGTGTAAAACGACCACGAAACTGACCATTTGCGTTAATCGTTGCATTGATGAACGAAAATTTTGTTTTTCTTGCGTTGACCGTTTCATTCGTTTAACGTAAGTTTCGTTGATCGTACCGTTTACCACAGCGATCAAAACGATCAAAATCGTTATTGACTGTTTAACCGTATTCCATTTCTATTAAACGAAGGCAAGAGAAATGCATAAAAACTTAAATGATCAGAAATGCATATAAAATAATTTAATCAGAAATGCATACAAAAGCCATAACATTGTGGTAGAGAAATGCATACATATTACACATTCAAAAGCAATTCAATCAAACAATTCTCACAAAATTAGTCTTACAAATCAAGCACTACAAATCAATTACAACAGTTCTTACAATAATTCTCACAAAGGTTACCCAAGTTGAGGCTGTGCAAGATCTAGCAAAAGCATTCATTAGCAAAAAAATCCGTACCATTCCATACTAGTATCTGCATCAATTTACCAAATAACATTAATTTACCAATATCTCAAATAGTAGAAAAAATGAAATCCAAAAATCAACTCAAATTGAGAGAGAAGAAGCAAGAAAAAAGAATAGTGAACCAGAAGAAGAAGGAAAGAAGAACAAACCTTTACTTCTTCACTCGAGAGAGGAAGAGGAGGATCTGCTCTGGTGTGCGAGAGGAGAAGAGGTCTGGTACTATGGTGAACTCAAGATCTGGACCACCAGTTTGCCAGTCGCCACCAGTCTCCACCAGGAACTGTTTCCAGTCTCCACCAGGAGCTGTTGCCAGTCGCCACGAGTGAATTGGTGGCAGTGAACTGGTGCTCTAATCGTTACCCTTGCTTGATTGGCTGTCAACCTCCATTAGCAGCTAGCAAGCTCGAAATAAGAGGTGAAAAATGGAAAGACCAACTGCCACCAGTCTTGTGTTTTCCTCTGTGACGGAGAAGAGGAGAACAATGGAGTCAACTGCCACCTTGTACTTGGCTGTACAAACGGCGAATTCAATGTCGAAATCAAACCCGTAACCCTTCTCCTAGGTGGATCTGACTGGACTTGGTGGTGACGGAGAAGGCACGAGTCCTCGGTGATGGAGACTGGTGAAAAATGGAGTAAGAAGCTGGGTTTGGTGGTGAAGATAGGTTCAGTGGAGGTTTCGGCTGAGAGAGAGAAGGATAAGTGCAGAGGCATGCGAGATAGAGAGAGGGAGAGATGTGATGGATTCGGCGGAGAGAAGTGATGGATTCGGCGCTGAAGCCCTAATTTTACTCCTCTCCATCGTTATCTCCGCTGACGTCTGTCTGCAATCCAGTAATAATAGCTGCGTAGAATTCTAAGACGAAACAGACGAAATAAACGATCACGAAACGGACATGTTTCGTTAACTGTTCCGTTCTGAGACGAAACTGGATATGGTTTTGCGTTGTCTGTTCTGTTCTTTAAACGAAATCGAAATCTTTAACCGTTATCGTTCCGTTTTGGACGAAACGAAACGAAACAACGATCGAAACGACTACCGTTTTCAGCCCTACTCATACTCCATTACTCCTCAGTCAAGCCTTTTTTTCCTCCATTACCCGGCCCAAAAAGCAAGGATTTCAAAAAAAAAAATTAATTGATTTTATGTTCAATTGCAAACATCATCACAATTTGAAAGCATAATTTTTTTTATCAATCCGTCACCTCATCTCCTACATGAGAGCATGTACCGTACGTACTAGATATGTCATGTTTCAACATTTTTCAAATAATAAGCACCTAAAAACCACGATACATATCCCTGTTTACCTTCCTATTCTGGTCTGCATTTAGCATTTAATTTTTATGAACTTTTGCCTTCTTCCAGACGCATTTTGAATCGTATATTATGTAAGTTGTGTTGTTTTGCACTACTAACTAATTGTTTTCCTTTATCTTATTGGGTGCGTTTGGATCGTTGGAAGAATGAAGAAGAAGAAGGAAGAAGAAGAAAAAAAATTATAAACAATTCAAACTCTTCACAAAGTTACACACTTCCCAATACTTCTTCCCACTTCTTCTCTTCTTCCCTTCTTCCCACACCTATCCAAACGGAGCCGTTGGAAGAAAGAAGAAGAAGAAGGAAGAAGAAGAAAAAAAATTATAAACAATCCAAACTCTTCATAAAGTTACACACTTCCCAATACTTCTTCACACTTCTTTCCTTCTTTCCTTCTTCCCACACCTATCCAAATGCACCCAATGAAAGTTCAGATGGGTTTGTTAGTGCCTCCCGAGCTAATAGGATGACCATAGGTGGTAGATTTTGGATTAGGTGCCAACCCTATGTTAGTTTGATTATTTGTAATCATAATTGAACATGATATCCATTAAAGCTATCCGGGGCATGGATAGCACAATAGACATATATATGCCAAATTATGCATATATAATGTACACTTTTCCCACTTTGACCCGTAAGAACACATGCATGCAGAAAATGGATTAATTAAGAAGATTAACAGAATTAAAGATTTCATTATTTTGAATTAAAACTAACTTCATGAGAACATTTAGTCAGCACAACCAATATATCAAACAAGAGCTTGGTTGTGTCAAATAATTACAAATCTGTACAAATGAATCATAAATTAGTTGGCTGTACAAACTATCAACAAATTTCAATCAGTCAGAAAGAAAAAATTGAATTGCGTCAAGTTAGAGCAACTTTCTCCTAGGCTGGCTGGCTAGCTACTTCAATTCTTTCTTCTTCCTATTGATCCTCATCTCATCTTCAGTACAAGTTTCATCTCAAGAGATATCTTGAATGCCTTACAAGAGTGTTTAGGGTCCTCGACCCTCGTGCACCTCGTATTGCATCCTTTGCTTTCTCCACAACCTAATGATATTACAAGTTTGCACAGTATATATAATTAGTTATATCGCCTTGCTTAATTACCAATTGATACAACTGAGTTGTATGAATTTTTTGGTGTATATGCAACATAGATGTTCACATTGATATATACACTCTTGTTGATTTTAACTTGTGTCAAGAATTAGGTACATTACATATATACGTGGTTGCCATTCAATTTTTTCCTTAATTAGACCCCATTATATATAGTTATAACGTCATTCCATTAATCAAAATTAAGAGGTTAAAAGGGTGACAAAAGTTTTTTTTTTTTTTGTTCTAACTTGCTCTTATAAATTATAAACAATGTCTATATAGTGCTATTTACCTTTCCAAGTGACCTTGTATTGTAAGGGGATGTTCTATGAGATACTGCTGTACATGTTGGAGGCGATTTTCGCCTTATTTCTTGTCTACAAGACAACGTGGTACTGGCTTTGCTCCTTGTGACCATGCCAATGTTATTGTTATTTGATAATACATTTGGAAGGCTTGACTCCTGTAAATAAAAATAAAAAACATTACAAATTGAAGCCGCTAGTGTATTGTTTAGCTTGTATGTAATAAATTTTAAATTGACATGTACCAAAAATAAGACTGTAGCACAATGTTTGATGACCTCCAAGTTCATGCGTGCATCGTCAATACTCCTATATATATATAATTAACATATAAGGTCTCAATAAGCTATTAAGCTTTGTGTTTGGTATCATTATTGAATAAGCCTTATTCCGAATAAGATTTATTCGGAATGAAACCAAACGCGTCCGAAATAAGCTTTATTCCGAATAAGAACTTATTCAAGGCCTTATTCTAATTCTACCATATAGATGGAATTAGAATAAGGTCTTGAATAAGCCCTTATTCGGAATAAGACTTATCCCGAACGCGTTTGGTTTCATCCCGAATAAGTCTTATTCGAAATAAGACTTATTCAACATGATATCAAACACACCCAATATATTTAAATTTGGTCAAATTATTCAGATTGATGCTTATGACAAACCTGTGCTTTTGTGGCCCAATTTTGAAGTAGGACGCCAATGTTGCCATCTGCAAATAAATTTTATTATGAGAATTCATTCATCATAAAGTATTATCCAGAGAAAAATAGCACAAAGCACCTAAATTATGACTCTATTTAAGACGAAAACAATACCTCGAAAGTTATCTGACGCAACACACAACTAGTCCAATTAATTTCACAAGACCTTAAAAACATGGATGGACTTTTAATCATTTATGATTAGAGAAAATTTATATGATCTAGAGTATCCATGGAAAAAGCAGAATTACAGTTTCTTTGTTCTGTGCCTCTACTCTCTACTTTTGCATGGCTCAAAAAATAAAAAGAACACTTCTGATTGTCAATTTAATTAATCAACTAAAAGGAAATTAATACGCAAAGAAAAATAACCTTGAGGTCACCAGCTCGTCTGCCAAACCCTTGTGATAGCACATTCAATGAGTCGATCATGCCAATCGGCTCTGGTGATGGTCTTCCTATATCCGCAAAAGCCTCTTTTAACCTCACGCAGTCGAACCTTCTGATATTGTGCCCCACCCAAACTCTACCTATAATTACAAAAAAAAAAAAAAGAAAACGTTTCAGTCTTCCTTTCGAAATCAATTAATATCAAATCGGGCAAGCTTTAGCGTACAAGAGATCAATATAATCAGTCCCACACACCATTCATGATTTTGTATATCTGATCTGCGACATCTTCAAATGGTGGAGCTGAAGAAACTGCTTCACGAGTTATGCCACTAAGCCTATGAGGCGGTACAACAGATAGATCTGCCGGCCTAATTAAGGTGCAATAGCTCCCTATTTCGACAAGTTTTCTTGGACAAACTAAGATGGCACCAAATTCCAGCATCCAACATCTGCTCTCTATGCCAGTTGGCATTGTCGTTTCCACATCAAAAAACACTAGTTCACCCATGGCAGTTGTCTCTATCTTTGATTTGCTTTCTATCCCTCTAAACAGATATCTCTCTTAATCTCTAGCTACCTAGTTAACTATTTCCAACTTCTAATTTTCTATTATATTATCCGAGTAGTTAATACCGTGATCAGTTGGCATGCATGGGATATATATAGAAAAGTAATGTAGAGGACTAGAGGAGCAAAAGTTGGTATATATTGTTAAGAGGGGAATAAATCAATCCAAGGGTTACAGTTATTTAGCTTGCATGTCACGTTGAAGGACCTGAAGAAGGCTTCTTTAGCTTGTTTAGAGGTATGCTTCGGTCATCCGAGAATAGAAGCAACACCTAAAGACCAGGTTGTACGAAGTTAGAGGAGATGCTTTAGAGATTCCAAGTTTCAAGAGGAGTTCTAGTTCTTTGCTAACTGTATATTTCTTTATCTCTAGTTCTCTACAAAGAAGGTAACGGTTTTTGAAAGTAATCTGGGCTTGCATACATTTCTTTGTGTGTGGGAGTCTCTTTGCTTCCCAAATAGGTTTTTGTTCCAGACAAAGATATTTGCCATTACACGCCTTTAGTTGTGCATTTGGATAAGCTAATGACCTCATTGAATTAGTTTATTGGGCTGATTTTATTTTATTTGTGGACCAGTATTCCTGACCAACCTACAGCTTTTGAGCTTATACATGAGATGGCCCATTTAATTATGGGTTGTAGGCGTAGGTCTATATTTATGTCCTAGAAATTAAAGCTGTTGTCTGTTGAGAAATACATTATGGGCTTTAGAGTACAATTCATATAATTTCAAGATGGCCTTGATCAGTCATGACTTATGAGGCAGTCTATAATGCCTCATTAAGGGGTACAACCTATACACGGACCACTATCCTGGCAGACCTTCGATCCGAACCGAGCGTCTAATGTAATCTCGATGGACACATTTTTACGAGTCGCACGAATCTCAACGGACTTGGTATTAATCACGAGACATCCATCATTAATTTGACTGTTCAATCGAAAGTCTGCCCTCTACATACCTCAAAAGGTCTGCAGAGGATGTGATTTCACCTATACACAGATGGACGTGTGCCTTCTTTCCATATATATATTTTGCATGCAATTTTGCTGCTTCACTTAATCGGAATCTAATAAATATTAGCCTTCTTTGACACGACTCCATAATTTTGATACTAAATTATTTGCTATCGAAATATAATGTCCAACCAAAAACAATGAAATGATCGAATCTTGATAATAGCTGTATAAAATATGTCTACTTTATTATTTTATTTTGATTGGGTACTGAACGCAAATATAAGTTGGGTAAACTAGCGCGGTAGTCTATTTGATTAATCGTTTTGGTTAATGTTGTGTTAATAACAATTTATGACTGTGAGATTATCTGCTGACCCAAATCAATAGTACACATATTGCGTCAAAACTCAGGCATGACAAATACTGATGCAGCACCCTCTTACTTCTCCCCCATTTCAACTTACCCCTCTATTGCACAACACCCCCAATTCCAAAGGAAGTCCAATAATAGGCCTCTTTCTAATTTCTGGAAATGTTCAACCCAGCATTCAAAATTTTGTTTATTTCTAGTTTCCCAAATTTGTAACTAAGAAAGTGAATAAGTGATATGTACACAGTACACATAATAAAGCTTCCAAAATAACAGTTAAAGACTTAAAGGAGAAGAAGAAATGAAGGATTAAAATACTTTATAACTGAGAGCAAAAAAGTACATCAACTGCCCCTACAACAGGATGAAACTATGAATGAACTACATAATACTACTCTCCCTTTTTGGGAAATTAACAACATAACTACATACTGATGACCATAAGAACCAATGAATTCCTAAATTTTCTAAAGGTCAGAATCCTGCCCCTTTACATAACCCTCTTTTGACATTTTAAACCTATATACACAAACTTCTCTTACTCCCACAAAAATTTTCAAAATCTTAGAAGAAGAGGTCCTGATTGGAGGCATCATGAAACAGAGAATTCTGAAGCTCCTCTAAGTTTAAACCCCACATCCAATCACTCTCCTCTTGCTTCTGCACAGCCGCCGGCCCCTGAAAGTAGCTGGAAATAGCCTCATTCGGCTGTAACGGCTGGAACTGATCCTGAGTCTCAGGCTGCATCATTAGCTGGTCGAGCAAGTCGAACTCCTTCGAGTGAAGCTCGTGCTCGTGCTCAATGTCAGACTCAGGAGTCATGGTCATGTGACTCATGTCATGGCTTGCCTCGGTCGACACATGCGATGTGTTTTCGTCATGCATCTTCTCCCAATTGTTCTTCTTGTTGTACAATCGGCATAGCACCCAATCATCCAACTGTAACAATTAAATAACAAATTAATGAATTATTAATCCCAGAAGTGGGAAAAAAAATTGATAATTCAGTTAATATGTTTTATTCTTTCACAAATCAGTAAAATCATGGCATCCAAGCAATTGATACATACCCTTAGAGAGCCTTTCTTGGATGTGGTACGGCTCAAATCGGCCAACCGGTATTCATGCATGATCCAATCAGTCTTTGTCCCTTTTGGTGCCTTCCCATGGTAGAAAACCAGTGCCTTCTTGATTCCAAGCGGTCGGGATGAACCGGACGGCTTAATGGGTTTATCAGCCCCAGTTGCCTTCCAGTACCCACGACCCGCCGCCCGATTCGGCCTCGACCCATTCGGATACTTGCGGTCACGTGGTGTGAAGAAGTACCACTCTTTGTTCCCAAACAGTGCCCTCTCTGTTTCCATACAAAAGAAATCAAATTTAGCTTCCAAAATATTCAAATTCAAAATTTTCTAAGATTCTCAGTTCTCTTTTAAATGCCTACAAGCTGTTCGAAAAAAATACCTGGTAAATCCCAAGGGTCATACTTATACAAGTCGACCTCGGCGATAATCTGCACGGGCAATCGCTGGCCCGAAACCTTGCGGCACAGGTAATGCACCACCAATTCCTCATCGGTCGGGTGGAACCGGAAGCCCGGTGGGAGATTCAATTCGGCCTCGGCATCAATCATTCTTCCCATGTTTCTTTCCTTTCTTCCTCTTCCTCAATTCAAGCTTATCTCTTGGTATGAAATCTCTTTGTGCAAGTGGTACTTTGTTGGTGCTTAGCTGTGTTGTTGCTTCTGAGCTGTGGATAGATGGGTTTGAGAGGAGGTGAAGGGGTCTATATAAATATCTGGTACCTTCTGTGAGATTCCTGAACCAATTATTAAAAAAAAAAAATTAGAGGGAGTCTAGATGACGTGGACCGATTTGGTTCAAGTCATAGAACCAATCTGTTTGTTTTTTTGTGTGATTCTCACTTAGAGGGGATGCACCTATTTAATTAATTTGATTTATGTGTTTTCTAATTAAAGACAGAAATTGGATATATTTTCCACGTGGGGAGAGGTGATGAGGACAGGACACGTGTAAAGAAAATGCAGGAGGTGATAGGAAACTTCCTCCCTGGAAGAACCTTCTATTGTGGGGCCCACCTTACCTTTTTTTTTCGGCCGGTTTTTTGAGTGGGGTGGATTGAAGACACCTGTTTTGATTCCCTAAAAATTTGGACCTGTTGGGTGCCAAGTGTCCTTGGATGAATTGTGATTTGTTGTGTTTGTTTATGTATATTATTGTCATGTACAGTACAGTATCTGTCGAAGCAACTAACAATTAGTATGGAAGTCATGAGAAAATTTTTTCAATGCCATGTGTTTTTCAATCAATTGATAAATGTTGTGTTTTGATTATTTATTTTATTGTCATGTACAGTATTATTATTTTTTTTCTTCGGAAAGCCAGTTGGCGATCTACAAATGGCAGGATTGCATCAACATGTAAAGTATCTGTGGAAGCAACTAACGATTAGGAAGTTAATAAGAAAAGTTTATATTACTAAAAAACATCATCCCTGTTCATAACTTAATAACAATAATTTGATTATAAAGTATAAACAATGACTGTTATGCCATAGCCGGTGGTGACACAGAAAAAAAATTATATTACAATGTTTCAATGTTCTTATTATTAATTCATAATGCATTTGGTTGCACAAGAGGAGAGAAGATGAAAATAAAATAAGTTAATAAACTAAAAAAAGTTTATATTTTCTCTTTTCAGGGACATGCGATATAATAAATAGCATTTTTTTCCCTCTTTCTTCGCCTCTCTTCTATGGCACCCAAATTTATTATAAACAATTTGTTGTAAAATAAGGTGGAAGAAAGGAATAATGAACAATATATCAAGAGTAAGTAAGACAATATTCTCAATCACAAATTTCAGAATTTTAATCTCTCATTCCAACCATCCATAAAATGTACAATGCCTCTATTTATAGGCTACAAAATAATGTCTCACATAATGACAATAAATAAGTAGTGGAGATCATGGATATAAATGTGTAGTGGAGATAAATGCTTAGTGGAAATATGAAGATGAACAATCCACATAATTATTTAATTTCATAACACTTTCCCTTGGATGTTCATCTTTGATTACACACTATTAATATGATACTTCAGGATCAATATTAATATGGTACTTCTGGACCAATTTATCTGCCTCATTAAAAACCTTACCAAGAAAAACCCATTGGGATAAAAATTTGGATAAGGGAAAAAGAGTGTAGTATGTATAATACTTCCCCTCATTTTAATATTATTTGACATCATTTAGTCGATGTAGACCTATCTTCTTTCTGAGTTGTTCAAAAACACTCGTTGGTAAAGATTTTGTGAATAGGTCGGCCAAATTGTTGCATGATTGAATTTTCTGAACATCTATTATACCATCCTTTTGTAGATCATGTGCCCAGAAGAACTTTGGTGCAATGTGCTTAGTTCTATCTCTTTTGATGTATCCTTCTCTTATTTGTGCTATACATGCTGCATTATCTTCATATAATAGAGTAGGATTTTCTTTGATATTTTCAAGTCCACATTCTTCTTGAATATTTTGGATAATTGACCTTAATGAAACACATTCCCGACTTGCTTCATATAAAGCAATGATTTCAGCATGATTTGATGATGTGGCAGTTAGAGTTTGGTTTATAGACCGCCATGAAATTGCAGCTCCACAATAAGTAAATACATATCCTGACTGAGATCGCGCCTTATGCGGGTCTGACAAATAACCTGCATCTGCATAACCAACTAGATTGAATTTTGAATTCTTTTGATAGTATAGTCCCTGATCGGAGGTAAAACCTAGGTCAAATTAAACCTCAATCTAATCTAATGCAATATAGCTTGAGGATCGAATCCACAGCGACGGTTATTCTAAACTATAGACTTTAAGTAATTTAGTTCGATTGATCTAGGGGTAAACAAGTTAAAAAGTTGATTAATTAATTAAAAAGATTAAATTTAAATTAAAAGAATTAATTCTAAATTCTAATTAATGTCTAAATTACTCTAAATATTAAGGAAAAGATCTAAACTCGAATTAAGGACTTAAACTAGGGTCAATTGATCGGGTTCCACTTCCAGGCACTATTCTGGCGACCCGCCAGGAATCCTGTCGAGTTGTTTGCTGTTTGTTCTTGTTGTAAACTTTCTCTAAACTGACTTCAAAACTCGACTTCCCCTTTCTGGAGCTTTCCCTATGTTTAAATAACTCTCAAAGGCGGTTCCCATAGGTGGAGATCATGTCTGGCTCGTCCAAGAATAGAGATAGTGCTCTGCCAGAAATATCTCACCAAATTGGGCAGGTCAGTTAATGTTCTGGCGGGGTCGACAGGAATCCTGGCGGGTCGCCTGGATTCCTGGCGGGTCGTCTGAAATCCTGGCGGGTCGCCAGAACAGGGGACTTGTCTGGTTTGACCCTGTTCCTTTGCTCCAGTCGCTTGGACTCTGATTTGCTCCGCTTGAACACTTCCTTGGGCCCAATTTTGCTCCAAATCATCACTGAACCTGAAATTAGACAAGGGCAAATAGCAGTACCATATTTCTAACCTAAATTGCATTAAATCTAACTAAAACTCAAACATTTAATTGAAATTAAGGCCTAAAAGGGTTGAATATTTCGATGTGAAACCCGCCTATCAGTCCCATATCACGAGTTCCGCAAAGATAACGAAAAACACCTTTAATTCCATTCCAATGTCTTCGGGTTGGTTTGGAACTATATCTTGACAATAAATTTACAGCAAATGCAATATCAGGTCTTGTATTATTTGCAAGATATAATAACGCGCCAATTGCGCTTAAGTATGGTACTTCAGGACCAAGTACTTTTTCATCATTTTCTTGGGGACGAAAAGGATCATTTTCTACATTTAATGTGAAGGATGTGTGTTTTGAAAGTTATCTTTATTAATGATAATTTATGTATTGTTCATGATGTTGAATGTTATTATTCATTTTTGTTCCTTGAGATTAATATGTAACATCTTTAGAAGTGTTCAAGAAGATGCTCGTGGTCTTGAACCATAGAACTCTTAAGATGAAAACATATATTTCTAAATAGGTTCACAATCGTGGTAATTAAAGAGGAATAATAATTACCGAGTAAGATTGTCATGTCGATTGAAAGTACATTGTAGTTCTATAAATGTTGATAAGTGATTATCATTCAATGACATGAGTATATATAAAATGAGCATGCTTTATATATATTGAATATGACCTAACTGGATGGAATATTATATGGATTGTGTTTTGTGTCATTAATATTTCCATCGTGTCTTTGAATCCAAGATATGAGATGTATAGATTTCTCACATGAGAAACATGCAATGTAATTACTGATTAAGACCATCTTTTTACTGATCTTAGTTATCTGTTGGTGGAGGGAATTAGTAGTTCATTGTGTGTGACTTGTGCGGGAGAAATTTATATGTCGATTATCATTGTCCCTCGATTATTTGAGTTATGATATTACTGGGCCCCTTGGTAAAGTGGAATTATATAGCATGCAATATAACTGATGTAGTTATAATTATGATTCACTTAAGAGACCAAGAAAACGAATATAATGCAAAAATGACACGATCCTATTTTGCATATTATTCATAATATCATGAGACAAGGATAGACACAAATCAAGTGGATCGAGTACGTAATGACTATGTCGTTTGGGTGGCTCTAATGTAGTGATAGAACCTCTTATAGTCTATAATATAAAATATTTTATATTATTGCCAAGATGACATAGATCCTGTGTAAGGTCACACCAACTGAAGAGAAACAACAAGTATTTTATGTTTCATATGATGTATGAAAATACATGTGATGAAATGTTAAAATAATATGTCATGGAAAATGACATGCTTAGACCATAAATAAATTAATGGAAATATATGAATATTATTAGTATAATGTTAGAAAACATTATAGGAATAATATGGACATCATATATTATAATAATATGTTTCGTGTTATTAGTTCTGAGTTAATTTATTATAAACAAATTGCAAAATATATCTTTTGTATAAAAGGATGTGGAGATCTTTCTTTTTAGGATATTCTGTATCTCCTTTGATTGGGCGACAAAATTTCCATTTGTGAAATTTTCTTGCGCAAAGGAAAATCAGAAAAGGAAAAAGAAAAAAGTGAAATATATTTTTTTCTCTCTCTTACTCTTCTTATTATTGGCCGACACCAATAATTTGTTTTGGTTCTCTCTTATGCAATTTTGCGTTCTGGCATTGTCCCATTGCGCAAAAGAAAAGAAGAAAAATATACATAGATTTTTTATATATTTTGCAAATATAGTTTAGCCACCAAGAAATCAAATAGTTCGTTGATTGAAGATCTAAGGTGGTTGGATCTAAGCTTGAAACTCACCATCGATCTATCTAAGTGTTGGTTGAGTTTGTTGTTTAGGTTCAAGGTGAACCAAGAGAAGGAAACGCGCTGAATGGCAGCGACAAGAACCGAAGGTTTCCAATAGGTCTAGAGAGAACTCGACTTCTCTCTACTAAGAGATTTGGCAATCTCTTTAGGTAAAATATTCCTTCTCCTAAAATAAAGTTATTTGATGATTTTGTTATGCACATGGGATGCTTGATTAAATGTTTAGTCGTTTTGAACTTCATGTTCACATTGACCACTTCGGGGGTCAAGATAAGATAATGATGAATTCCATGTCACTTGTTTATCCAGCTTTTGTTTTCCTTCCCCTAAATTTGGGAATATTGATTCATCAAAGTGACAATCAGCAAATCTTGCTGTAAAAACATCTCCCGTTAATGGTTCTAAATATTTAACAATAGAAGGAGAGTTAAAACCAATATAAATACCCAATCTTCTTTGAGGTCCCATTTTTGTGCGTTGTGGAGGAGAAATTGGAACATATATTGCACAACCAAAAACTTTTAAATGTGACAAATTTGGTTCTCTTCCGGAGACCAATTGTAACGGGGAATACTTATGATCAGCAGTTGGCCTTAATCTAATTAGTGCAGCCGCATGTAATATGGCATGTCCCCATGCAGAAGATGGTAAACTAGATTTCATAAGTAATGGTCTAGCTATTAACTGTAGCCTTTTAATAAACGATTCTGCTAGACCGTTTTGTGTATGAACATGTGCCACTGAATGTTCTACAGTAATCCCAATAGACATGCAATAATCATTAAAAACTTGGGATGTAAATTCTCCTGCATTATCAAGTCGGATTCTTTTAATTTGATAATCCGGAAAGTTGGCTCTCAATTGGATAATTTGTGCTAATAATCTAGCAAATGCAACATTTCTTGTTGCCAATAAACACACATGTGACCAACGAGTTGATGCATCAATTAAAACCATAAAATATTTAAATGGTCCACATGGCGGTGTTATAGGTCCGCATATATCTCCTTGAATTCGTTCTAAAAATGATGGAGCTACAGGTCCAACTTTATTTGGAGATGGCCTTGTAATTAGTTTTCCAAGAGAGCATGCTTGGCATGTCAATTCTTTTGATAACAGGATCTTCAAGTCCTTTAGGGGATGCCTATTTGCACTTTCTATTATTCTCCTCATCATTATATTTCCTGGATGACCCAATCTATCATGCCATAATGTAAATAATTTTGGATCAACTAACTTCCGGTTAGTGACCATATTTGATTCTATTGCACTTATATAAGTACCATATAATCCATTAGACAATGCTTGTAATTTTTCCATAATCCTTTTCTGGCCATTTATAATAGATACGATATGAAGATATTCGCAATTTCTTTCATTCATAGTTTCAATATGATAACCATTCTTTCGAATATCTTTAAAACTTAGTAGATTTCTTCTGGATCTACTCGAAAATAATGCATCATCTATTATTAGTTTTGTTCCTTCAGGTAACAAAATACAAGCTCTTCCGGAGCCTTCAACAATATTGCTTGAGCCAGATATAGTTTGAATATTAGTCATACCGGAATGCAATTGCAAAAAGTATTTCTTACTTTTCAATATTGTATTTGTAGTTCCGCTATCAACCAAACATGGATCATCTTTAATTAATATCGCGTCAGTCATTTTCCCTTGAAATAAAAAGAAAAGTAAAAATAAATTTACTTTTATTTATTAACATATTCATAATATAATAATTAAACATAAATTAAAAATTCCTACAATGAAACTTGAAAAAACATTATTTAGATGTACTGCTGGTACGCTATAAATATTTTGTTATACCACATATGTCATAAACATCTTCAAGATATTTTTCTTTGAACGTACTGCTGGTACATTTTTCTTTTGTTATCAATATCTTGTTATAATGAGTTTTTGATTTTGATAGTCATATTTTTTCTCGAAAGACTCTTCAAGAGTACTAACATGATTTCATCATAACTTCAGGTTATTACTTTAATAACTTCCGGTTATTAGTATCATAACTTCAGGTTATGATAAATGAAATAGAGATAAGTAAATAAATAAATAAAATGAACAAATAAAGAGAAAGAAAAATAATAATAATTTAACATTATAACTTCAAGTTATATTTTATTTAATAACTTCTGGTTATTAAATCTTTTTGACTGCGCAATTTAAAATAATTTAATTGAAATAACTTCAGGTTATTTTTTATTCAATGACCAATAATAAGTGCTAATATATTTTAAATTAGGAATAACTTCATGTTATTTTTTCATCCAATATCCTATAATAACTTCTGGTTATTTAAGGAATAGAACTTCTGGTTCCTTGATATAAATTTCAACTTTGAATAATAACTTCGAGTTATTAATTTAATAATATTCAGTGGCATTCCATAACTTCTGGTTATATTAAATTTCAAATAGAACTTCATGTTCTGAGCAAAATAAATAAAGAAATTAAGAACTTCAAGTTCTAAATAAATTACTACAAGTATCAAAAACTTCAGGTTCTAATAATTTTAAATGAAATATAAACTTCAGGTTTTAAACAAAAATAAAATCAAGTATTAAGAACTTCGGGTTCTAAACAAATTATTTATATGATTAAGAACTTCAGGTTCTAAATAACTTTAAATCGAAATATGAACTTCAGATTCTTCATACAATAAGAACTTCGGGTTCTTGATAAACTTCAAGTTTGAATAATATCTTCCAGTTAGTATTTTATCATCATTCACTTCAGGGAATGATTCTCATAAATTTTAAACAAAAAAATATAGCAATCAAAAATTCGAATAAAATTGAAATTAATAAATTATATGATATCAATCATACTTTTACTTACCTTCAAATTTCTTTGAGCAATTTATTCTTACTTACCTAGAAACTTTGCAACTTCTTCGTAGTAATTTGTGCAAACAACTTTGTAATTCCTTTCGAGCAAAATTCGTGCTGATAACGTGTTGTAAAATGAGGTGGAAGAAAGGAATAATGAACAATATATCAAGAGTAAGTAAGACAATATTCTCAATCACAAATTTCAGAATTTTATTCTCTCATTCCAACCATCCATAAAATGTACAATGCCTCTATTTATAGGCTACAAAATAATGTCTCACATAATGACAATAAATAAGTAGTGGAGATCATGGATATAAATGTGTAGTGGAGATAAATGCTTAGTGGGAATATGAAGATGAACAATCCACATAATTATTTAATTTCATAACACAATTCAAATTCTTCACAAAGTTACACACTTTCCAATACTTCTTCCCACTTCTTCCCTTCTTTCCTTCTTTTCACACCTATCCAGACGGAACCTATGTTCTTGTGCAACCAAATGTACCTTACAAAATGTAAAATGGTATATTAAAAAAAAGATTTCTCTTATTTGGGCTGACACGTCAATAACACACGTACATCACGTCGTCCTCAAATGTTAATTTTTTAGTTAAATATGAACTTTTTACATAGAATTAGAATTTTTTGCAATATGAGACATACCCAGTAATGTGAAAATACGAAAGAAAGCAATATAATTGTTCAAATTAGACCACTCTGTTTATTCAATTTTTATATTAAATAATAATACTAATAATAATCACCCAATTCTAATTATAAACTTAATGTATGAACAACCGGATCCCAGTTTCAAATTTACTTGCCAATGATTTGTGAAAAAATGAGAAATATAAACCGATGAAATAAATGCAAATAATGTTTTCAACAAACTTCATTAGAGAGTTTTGACATAGTAAAATCGGATTGATTAATAGTTTGACATAATTTTGTCAACGATTAATCTATTCGATTTTACTATGTCAAAATATGAAACAGCTAAAGGAACAAAACAAGCAAAATTGAGTAGAATTCATAATTTATATCTCAAACTATTAATCTATTCATTATGTTATGTGAAAAGATGAAACTATTGAACGAATAAACAAGCTAATTCTGTTCAAGATACAGCAATTGCGGCGGCGGAAATAAAAATGGGCGACATTTTTTTTCTAATTAAAAGTGTTAAAATCATCTTTACTAAACATTTTCCGTGCATGTCCCATCCCCACTTGCAAGTGACAAAAATTAG
>JAMFTS010005993.1:0-25149 GCA_028095005.1 Rhynchospora pubera
AATTTAAAAATTTCTGCCACAGATACGATTTCAGACATCACGATAATCTATAAATTTCGGTCCGAAATTTATAGATTTCGGTCCGAAATTTCTGTCTGTTTCGTGCGAAAGTAAGAAACAACAACGTTCTAGAGCCAAATTAAATGAACTCCAACCCTTAGGACATTTTCTTGCATCTGTTTAAGTCTAAAAATATAAAAAAATCAACCTAAAAATATTTTATAATTATTTTATTTATTTTCAATTGTTATTTAGTTGTTCTTTTGAATTAAATCCTCACGATTTTTATTTGTCTAGCTTTTAAGAAAAACTAAGTCCGGTACTCATTTTTACCGTCCCTTGGGTTCGACCCTTAGATTTACCAGAACGATTAGTAAGGTAGAATGAGTTTATAAATTTATTTGACCTAGGTTTTAATTCCCTTATCATCATCCAAGTCATTTCTTGTCTAAAATATACAATAAAATTCCTAAGACAGTAATTCATTTTTTGACACAAAACCCTAATTAAACCCATCTAAACTATCTAACTCAAGGCAAATTGATTTAGTTTGGAGTCAAAATCCTACCGAAACATACATATAAAATTCATTTATCAACTTGTTACAATGAATTATTTGCTAAACAAACATGCATTACCCTTCATTGTTCTAGTCTAGATTCAGCTTGTAAGTCAAGTGGATGTCTATGGCCTAGATCACTCCTTATTGCAGTTAATCCTGAGATTTCCCACTTAAATCCTTCTTGAGTTCTAAAGAGATCCTCACCTAGGCTTTTATTGAACTACGTACATGATTATTTGGGGCACAATCATATCGGATTATCTAAAAAAATACAAGTCTAATTTCAGTCTCAGACTGAAGCAACATTGAGTTTCGTCCATCTTAGATGGCTCCTTAGTCCCTGAATAAATGCACATAGCTCGATCTATCATTTCTACATGCCCCTGTTTGCCTCCAAATTTGACTGAAAATTAACAAGTAAAGAAATATTGTTAGAAAAAAGTTCAAGTCAATGGTTAATTGAGAGGCCAGGTGTTTGGACATTTACCGGTTCTACAGAGAATGCCATTGCTATAGGAAATATTATTTCTGCAAGGAAGTGTCACTCCGGCAGGATGGTACTGGATCCAGAGATGACATATTAAGGGGCACAGTTCAAGAGTATAATTCAAATTTCGGGCTTACGGTTGAGGACCATGGAAAAACAGAGAAGCCTAAGCAACATTATCTAGAAATTATTGGACTATGTCAGTTAAATACATGGCCCCAATTTATATGCAAAATAAACTTTAGTGATCCATTCCATTTGTAAATATAATTCAACAAACTAATTGGACCATACTATTTAATCTCGTCAGCATCTATTTTTTTTTTCCGGATAAAAGACATAACATCACTTTATTTATTCGAGACACATCTATATTGTGGTTAAAAAAAAACATTGGACAAACACATAACATCTTCTTTTACAATATGCCAACTTTTTTTATAGAATAAAAAAGTCATACCGTCTGGTCCGGGCTCCTATCTCCTCCAGAATTAAACAAGGTATCTTTTATTTCCATCTCATGCATGGAATGGCTAGATCAAGAGGTCATTATCCATATCTAAAATTTTTGTATCTTAGTCCAAAAAGCATCGTCAACACAAGCAAGTTTATCACCATGGCTATATAAGTTCTTATAAAAATTTAAGATATGAGCTTCTATCTCTTCTGTTTCATTTTGTAAATATATCTTCAATTTTCAGACCAAAGATCAACTTTTTTTTTTTTTTCCCTCCTAGAAGTTACTATACAGTGAAAAAATTTTATATTATTATCTCCTCCAATAGCCATCTTGTTTTGGCTCTTACGTCCCAATACTTATGTTTGTTCTCATAAATCTCGTCTAACTCACTAGTGAGATTTACGTATTTTGTACTCTCCTCGATAGACCACTCTCTCTAATCTCTAATTTGATGTAAAGTGTGAAACTCTTGAAATTTGTTATGTTTCTCTCTTTAAGTTTTTCCGTAAAAATTTTTTACCTGTCCCCTTATCTTTCTTCTTAATTAGGTCCTTCATGTGACAGACCCAGCTTTTTTATGCATTAAATCTATTATCTATATGCTGCCACATTGAGGTACAAATCTAGAGAACTCCACATTATCGCACCACTCATGCTCAATCCTGAATTTATAATCATTCTTGTTAACTAAAGTATCGGTATTAAGCAACAAAATATGATCAGATTTGACTTTTGAGCGTAGGCTCCACACACTTTTACTAACAGTTTTCAAATCATTGTAAATTGGTAGAGACATGCCTGGCAATATGCTACAGCCTACAGCTATCTTTATCTGGAATCTACGTAAATTCATGCAATATATAGGACATAATTTAGTCTTTACTCTTTAACTCCAACTTGATTGGAAATTTGTAAGTTAATTAATCATCTCAATTATTTGACATTTTGACTTCCCCACGACAAATTAATGCTCCAAATCATCGAGAATCCCGTAAATCAATCAACATCACAAAGTCTACGACTCTACGTTACTATATTAAGAAGTCAGCAGCAAGGTACTCGAGGGCAATTGAATAAAGGCAAAATTGGATATAACCCCCTCAAATCTTGCTCATCTGGATATAACCCTCTACAATCTTCGAAATTGGAAATAACCCCCTGAAATCATGTTATTCTTGGATATAAACCCTTTTCATTAATTTAAATAGTATTTTAAATAATAAATTTCAATTTTTAACACATATGACCAAATTACCCTTCCTTGAGACATGACTCAAGCCTACCATTTTGTTCGTATATTTTATCAAGATTTTATATAATATGTAATTTTATGTTTAATGTTTGTTTTCTTCAATTGTTTTCAAGTTATGCTTCTGAAGTTGTTGACCGAATAACAAATTATCGTTAAGGAAAGGTGTGTATAGTATATACCATCATAATAAGGAGTTGATGTTTAATCAAGAAATTACATTCAGATGGGTTACGCAACTACCTTAGGCCTTCTTTGATGCTTGCATCCAATGGCAAGTTTCGATTGCCTATGCCACTGTAAAAAAATCACCGACAAAATCTCTAATTGATGGGCCACCATTAATTTGTTTCGTTTAGTTATTTCGGACAAAAAAGATGCAGCATTGAGGTCCATTACGAAACTCCGAGCACTTTTAAAACTAGCTCAAGTAAAATTTCATTTAACTTCTACCTTTGTAAAGGCAAAATTTAACTGAGGCCCATTTGTATTTCAGACATTAAGCTTGTATTTGATTTTTGGAGCAAAGTTTAATCGAAAGAGAAAAAAGAGGAACAAACGAGGATATGAAAGGGAGGAGACGAAAGGTGAAGGGTAATTCGGTCATTTGTTATAAAACCTGAAATTTTTCATTTAAAATACTATTTAAATTAATAAAAAGGGTTTATATCCAAGAATAACATGATTTCAGGGGGTTATTTCCAATTTCGAAGATTGTAGGGGGTTATATATCCAGATGAGCAAGATTTGAGAGGGTTATATCCAATTTTGCCTTGAATAAAAAGCTTACATTTGAATATTCGAAATTTATATACAACGGAGTCCATTGAAGAGACACATCTTCTTTTACAATATGCTAACTTTTTTTATAAAATAAAAAAGTCATACCTTCTGGCCCGGGCTCTTATCTCCTTCAAAATTAAACAAGACATCTTTTAATTTATTTCCATCTCATTGAATGGCTAGATTAGGAGTTCACTATCCATATTTTAAATTTTTGTATCGTTAGTCCAAAAAACATCGTACAGCTAAACGTGAAAGATAGATAAAATATCTCAGGCTCTGTTTGGATAGTCAAAAATAAGAGTTATTTTAGACTAAATAACTAATCTGAATTAAGAGACAATCCAAATAATCTAGGATTAAGGGCTTATTCTGAATTAGAGTAAGATTAGTTAATCTGACTAGATGTTAGAATAAGAAGTGAGATTAAAATTTTGGTTTGTTAACGGTCAAAGATAAAACTCATTGTTATTCATATATCATCCAAATAAAAACCTTTATTCTGAGATTAAGCTTATTCTTAAAAATTTGAGACTAACAATATATTTTAATACTGAATAGCTAATCCGATCTTATTCTCATACGATCCAAACAGAACCTCAATAAATAAATAGTATCTTATTTCAAAATATAAACAACGGGAGTACGGAGTCCAGCCGTCTAGGTGCTTCGACACGTTCTGGCAAAGTATACCGATCAAATTCACACGTTTTGAGTTTTTTGACTTACCAGCTCTACATAAACGGACATCAACGTGTAGGGCTCTAGCAATAAATATGTTATACATGATTTTGCAAATTAAAATTGTTTTTTAATCGTAAAAGTAATATGACATAACCTTATCTCCAGTTCAATCAAGAGTTAATAATTAAGGAGATTATTTATATATAAATGATCCTTCGAGACAGACATTCATTTCTTTATATGATATATATTTTTTTTGGTAATGATTTATTTGCATAGCGTTGCAAAATAAAAAAAATAAGATCACTTAATTTTCTAAACATTGATAACCATCCACAAGATGTCATTATCATCCACATGCAAGATGTTAATATGTGATGGAGTACTTTGTTATCCCTAATTATTTCCTTTTGAAAATGAATGAATCACTTTTGTAATAATAACAACAATTATTAGAGATACGACAGTGGAAATACGCCAACATTACTGAATTAAAAATTTCCAATAGGTTATATATAGGGAACTCGTTTATCTGTAGTATGCACATGGGCATGTGCTACTTCTTGGTGTAGTTATGTAAATTATACTGCACAACTATACCGTGCTAAAAAAATTAAATTAATTTCACATCTAACGAACAGACATTCGTTTTAAAAATTATATCCATGTCATTCAAAATTGTGTCTTTCAAAAAAAAAATCTTTAAATTCAAAATTCAAATCCAATTAAAAAATTGAAACTTGCTACTTATACATCTATCATCATACCTATTTTTTCATATTGACCATAATACCCTCCCTTTTAAATTTCAGAATTAAAAAATTTTCACTTATGCCATGAAAATTAAAATTTCAAAAATTTTGAAATTTCGAATTTTCTAAATTTGTTAGTTTTCAAAATTTCACTTATTTATGTTTGAAATTTGAGAAGAAAAGAGTATTTAGGCCAATAAAAAAAAATTAAAATTGGTGTATGTATAAGTGGCAAATTTCTGTTTTAATTAGATTTGGGTTGACATTTTTGACACACAATCTTAAGACGGTATTTTTAAAATTTTCAAATTTTGAAGTGGCATGAATTAAAAAAAAAAATTATAGAACTTTTCCGTTGGGCTCACTTCGCTATAAGCAATCGATCGTAAGGACATTAATAATTAAAGAATGATTTAATTGTCACGCCAAATTAAAAGCTCCAGTAACAAAAATATTAGACTCTAATGATCAGTTAATTATACTGTACATATTCCATTTTCAATGGAAAAGTTTATCATCTAATTAACGAAGATCAACAACCTATATATTTAAAATGTTTGGTACAACTGAATGAAGTGAGGAGAATCGGAAAAGGATACGTCTAACAATAAAATATCTAGCAAAACATACATATATTCTGACTTTCTGACGTGCATGCATGCACAACACTTAGCTACCAAAAATCGTTGAAGATTTTGGAAACATATATGAAGTATTACACTAAGGTCGGGTCTATAAATAGCGACTTCGTATTTCCCTCCACATCATCTCTTCTAACCCCATTTTTCCATTTGCCTCTTTGTTCATATAGCAAGAGAGGAAGAGAGATGAAGGTCAAAGTTATTTTCTCTTTGTTCTTACTCGTTGCAATAACTTCAGTTAATGCTGATCTAAAAGTAGGATACTACAACGAGATCTGTCCTCAAGCAGAGAAAATTGTGAGAGAAGTTGTCGAAGAAGAACTTGGAATACCCTTTTATAATGTCGGTGTTGGCCCCGGTCTAGTCAGGCTGCTCTTCCATGATTCCTTTGTTGGGGTACGTATATATGGTAGTCAATGATCAACTCTTGTGCTTTTCCGTGTTTATATTATACATATGATATTAGTAATTACTAATTAATCTCTCTACATATATTATCATTTTTTTATCTGTTGCTTTAGTCGGTTCCTTATGTAAAAAGTGCTGGAATTTATTATGACAGGAAATATTTATATAACATTTTGATGTAATCCAAAAATATCGTAAGATAATTAATTTGTCTCAATATTTTGAGGTCCCAGGAAATGGAAGCTAGGTTTTATATGGTCAGTTAATTAAGTTTTCTAACAAAGAGACTTGCAAATATTTCTGTGTATGTCCTGAAACAAATTAATTTATGCTTTATTATTATTTTCTACAGTTTTACGTTTAAGTTTTAACAATATCCGGTGGTCAGTGTCCTTTTAGCTGTTACCATATATAAAAGGATTTAATTATCAACAGTTGCTACTGACAAGAAACGTTTCTAAATTCATTCCAGCAAATGCTTTAGTTTTTACATATCAGTAAACAAATAATAATCAGTAATTTCGTAAGTGATATAAAAAATACTTGCGAATATTAATTAATTTAGCCAGACTTTTCCCTCTTTCTGATTAATTTCAAGCCGCATGTACGTTCAGTATATTAATGTTTGTTCTTAATTGTGTTGTTATAGGGGTGTGATGGCTCCGTCCTCCTTGGCAGTCCAATGGACTCTTGGTCTGAGAAGAGCGCCTCAAAGAACATTGGGTTGCGTGGATTTGAAATCATTGATAAGGCTAAACAGCGCCTTGAGGATTCCTGCCGAGGTGTCGTCTCCTGTGCTGACATCCTGGTCTTCGCTGCTCGAGATGCAACACAAATATTGCTGAATGCTAACTATGGGTATATTGAGTTCAATGTGGAATCAGGAAGGCTGGATAGCAAGGTTTCCTTCAAAGACCAGGTTGACAGTAGCCTTCCAGCGCCTGAAGATAACCTCGAACAGCTCAAAAATCTATTTCTCTCCAAAAAAGACATTACTGTTCAGGATTTGGTCGTGCTCTCTGGGGCCCACACATTTGGGCAGTCCCACTGCTCCTCAATCAAAGACCGCATATACCCAAGTATCAGCGACACATTGAATGAAAGGTACGGGTACTACCTTAGAACCAGATGCCCTCAATACGTCCCTTTTGATGGTGTTGTAGACCTAGACGCACGGACACCATATAAATTGGACAGCGTGTATTACCAGAATGTCAAGAACCTCACAGCGTTGTTTTTCTCTGATTGGTCCATGCTGACTGGCGATGATACGTTGCCCTTTGTCAATGAGTATGCAGCACCAGTTAATGACTGGAATATAGATTTCGTAGAGTCAATGAAAAAGCTGAGCAGGCTTAATGTCATCACTGATCCTACGAATGGGGAGATCAGGAAGATATGCAGTAAAGTCAATAGTTACTAAAGCTGGCTGCTGTTTTAATCCGTCTTATAATTAAGTTTGCGTGCTTCATATTTTGCTTGTTTGTATCTCTTTTTGTTTACCACATTTTTTCCAGAGATGTTTTTAATTATTCTTTCAGCGTATCCGACCTGTATTTCCTTCATCTATGCTGCACAATTGTAACAATTTTCTGAGATTTACTTGTTGTAGAGATATATCCTTCATTGATGTTCGTTAATATAGTATTGTATATTGTCTTAAAAAAACACTTCAATTGTATTGTAGGTATACGACTGTATACATCTCTCCACTCCAGGCCAAAGCATCTCATATATAACATCAATTTTATAATTTTCTGACCAAAATAACCTGACTTATCCGGTCTATTTATCGTCTTCAGTCTTGACATTATATCAATTTTCACTGACAGGGTTACCTAAAGGGTTATTATCTTATTGGGGAGGAGAAAAATGCTTCCTTAATTAATTATGAATTTTAATATTCGGTAACCATCTATTTTCAGTAAGACAGTAATCTTAAATTTTAGTTCTGGCCTGATTTTGTATGTTTGGTGCCCAACAACATAGTTGGCCTATATACAACATTGTTGCCTGTTGGCGCTGTAAAGCTCACTTTCTAGAATTTTGTCTCTCGTTTGTATTGGCCCAACAATATAGTTGGGCTTGATAGCACCATTTCGTTACAGGAGAACAGAGAGTTCTTACGACTTGGACCAACTTAGTAGATGCTCATATATTTTTTTTTCTCCTAACAGCCCAAAAGAGTAAACCATTAAGCCTGAAATTGCCTGTTTTGTTAATAGGAGTCTAGAAGATGACTAGATGAGTAGGCCTGTCAATATTCCAATTCCAACGTTTCGACTTTTTTTGCTTGAAATCAGTTTCGTTTTCACGTAAACGTTATTGAAACGGAACACGAAAATAAACTGAAATCAATAAAAAAACAAAAACGAAAGGTTAAATGGAACATGTTTGCTCCGTTCTGTTTGGAACTTATGACAGGTCTAGATAGATGAGTAATTCTGACAGAATTAACGTAGATGGCTCATTTAATAGTTTATACCGATATGAGTCGACACTGTAAATGAGAAAGGGGAAGTAAAAGAACTCCGAGGAAGTTGAGCTTTAGATTAACGAATATTAAATTATACGACTAGGAGAGAATATTAAATTATTTTAAGAATATTAAATTATTTTAAGAATATTAAATAGGTGCTTTAGATTAACGAATATTAAATTATTTTAAGAATTTGTTGTATGTTGAGCACATAAAAATACATCTTTAAAAACAATAAAAGAATGGTGGAATAAGTGATTTTACAGCTTCAACAAAATAAAATTTCAAAATTTAAATCTCACAGGTTAAAATTATAAAATTTGAAATTTTTAAATTCGAAAATTAGAAATTTTAAAATTGAAAGTTAAAAAATTTTAAAATTTCAAAATTCGAGAATTGAAAAGTTGTAAATAGGAAATTTCAAATTTTGAAATAAAATTTAATTCATTTCAATAATTTTTTTGTCATTTCTTAAAGAGAGGGTATTTTGGACATTTTTAATAAGTTGGGGTGACATTCCTCTAATTTTCACCGAAAATAATGACATAAACCTAACTTTTAACCATTTTATGGTGACATAAAACTAACTTAAAATTTAAGAATGACATATCTCAAATTTTCAGTTATTGATGGTGGCATATATCTAATTACTCCTATTCTTTAGGGCTCGTTTGGTTGGTATGGAAATAAGGAAGGAATAGAGATTTTAGGAATAAAACATTGGAAATAGCGTAACTTTGGGTGCGTTTGGATGGGTGTGGGAAGAAGGGAAGAAGGGAAGAAGTGGGAAGAAGTATTGGGAAGTGTGTAATTTTGTGAAGAGTTTGAATTGTTTATAATTTTTTTTCTTCTTCTTCCTTCTTCTTCTTCTTTCTTCCAACAATCCAAACACACCCTGTAGGCTCTGTTTGGATGCAAGAAGAAGAAGAGGAAGAAGGAAGAAGGGAAGAAAAAAAAATTATAAATAATTCAAACTCTTCACAAATTTACACACTTCCCCATACTTCTTCCCACTTCTTCCCTTCTTCCCTTCTTCCCACTTCTTCCCTTCTTCCCTTCTTCCCACACCTATCCAAACGGAGCCGTAATTAGACTGTCAAAAGCGAAACGTTTTAACGTTTTCGTTTATGTTCCGTCGAAACGGAACGTTAAATAAAAGATGAAATGGATTCCGTTTTCAGAAACGGAACGAAAACAGAATCGAAAATTGTTAATGTAAATGGAACGAAACACGGAAATGAGCTGAAATCAATAGAAAATGTGAGGCGAAACGTTAAATGGAACAGATTTCAGTTACGTTTGACGAAACGGAACGAAAATGAAACCCACCATTTTGTTCCGTTACCGAAACGGAACGGAAATGAAAATCCCTATTTCCGCTTCTGTCATATACGTTTGACAGGCCTACCTGTAATCAAGACTCTAGACAATCAAACAATCATCTAGCTTCTCCTTTCGTTTTTGGCACATGAGCTCAAGTCACGTGATTGGCATGCCTCCTTTTTATTATTTCAAAACTAGATTGGAAAAATAACCTCTCTTTCTCTCTCTCTCTCTCCAGAAAACCTCCATAGATCTCGATCAAGCTTTCTCTCTCAAGCAATCTCTCTCTCTCTCCCCCAATAAAGTTTTCTCTCTCAAGTATCAAATCTGATCTCTCTCTTTCCCGCTCTCGCATTTCGTCTCTCTCTCTCTCTCTCTCTCTCTCTCTCTCTCCATCTCTCTTCTAGAAGCATGATCGTCTCTTCAGCTAATTTGCTCTCGTTTTTCCAATCTCAATGAGTTTTGCGTCTTTTCTTCAGAGATCGATCCCTCTATTCTAGTACTTTTTTTTCATGATCAGGTTTGTTTTTTCACTGTTTCGTTTTGAATTTCGTTGGATAGATGCTTTTTCGTTTCATTTTTGTTTATGTTTTGACTCCTCTTGAACGTGGATCTAATTTTCTGGTTTGTGTTCTCTGGTTTCAATGCTTTCTCTCAAATTTGACAAAGATTCAAGAGAAAAAGTTCAATCCGAAGGTAAAGAAGAAAGAGAAAACAGTCGATCTGCTAAATCCGACTTTCAATCTGGCCTTCATCCCTTTATTCTAGTACCTTTTTTCATGATCAGGTTTGTTTTTTTCACTGTTTCATTTTAATTTTCGTTGAATAGACGCTTTTTCGTTTCATTTTGTTTATGTTTTGACTCCTTTTGGATGTGGATCTAATTTTATGGTTTGTGTTCCCTAATTTCAATGCTTTCTCTCAGATCTGACAAGGATTCTAGAGGAAAAATTCAATCCGAAGGTAAGGAAAAAAAATGATTGATCTGACAAGGATTCAAGAGGAAAAATTCAATCCGAGGAAAAATGATTGATCTGCTAAATCTGGCTTTCAATATGACTTTCATCACTAGATCTAAACTGTAGACGCACTGCCAAGGTATATATTTCTCTAACACATGCGTCTGTTATCTAATAATTAGTTTCAGAATCATAATGACAATAATTTGTAGTGACTTACGGTTAAAAAGGGTGTATGTTAGCGTAACATAGGGACTATCTTTTGGGATGTGCTAGTGTATTAGCAACTTAATGGTATCTTGGTATTCTATAACTAAGGGAGGTAAGTTATTTTAATAAGCGAGTACATTATCTGAGTCAGGGCCGTATTTTATGGATGTGTCAGTATTTTATCAATTTGATGATATTTTTTAAACGGGAGTAACTTATTTAAATAAGTGAGTATATTAACATGACATAGGGAGTATTTTTTTTATGTGGTAGTGTATTAGCATCTTGATGGTATCTTGGTATTATGTAACTACGAGAGTAAATAATTGAATAAAAGAGTATATTATCAGTATCAAGGGAGTATTTATGGATGTATCAGTGTTTTATCAAGTTGATGATATTTTTAACAAGGAGCAAATTATTTAAATAAGAGAGTATATTAGCATGACATATAGAATATTTTTTGAATGTGGTAATGTATTAGCAGTTTGATGGTATGTTAGTATTTTGTAACTTATTTTAATAAGGGAGTAAATTATTTAAATAAGGGAGTATATTATCACTGTTAAGAGAGTATTTTATGTATGTGTCAGTGTTTTATCAGTTTAATGATATTTTAAAAAAAGGAAGTAACTTATTTAAATAAGTGAGTATAATAGCATGACATATGGAGTATTTTTTGGATGTGGTAGTGTATATTAGTAGCTTGATGGTATGTTGGTACTATGTAACTAAGTAAATTATTTAAATAAGGGAATATATTATCAGTATCAAGGGAGTATTTATGGATGTGTTAGTGTATTATTAGTTTGATGATATTTTTAACAAGGAGTAACTTATTTAAATAAGAGAGTATATTAGTATTTCATAGGGAGTATTCTTTGGATGTAGTAGCGTATACTTGGCTTTTGATCGATGATATAGTTTTTAATATGATTTTTAATAAATTATTCTTGTTGTTTTTTATAGATTGATGTTGAAGGTGACAATATTGTGGCTGGTTGCAACTTACTGCTGGATAGTTTTAATGAGATTAAATTTGTGTTACATGCAGTTCAACCTGTTGTTTTATTGGAACAACTTATTATGGATGTATTGAATATGTTTCCTGAAATATTTGTGTTTTGTTATGTTAATTTCAATGTTATAAATGTCTATAAATATATTTATTTTTTTACCACTTTATTTAATCCCTCTTTGAGAAATAGATACTCCCCTCATTGAATGTTATATTTTTATTAATAGAGTGCACTCATAATTAGCAATCGATACTCTTCTGTCTCAGAACTAATTTGACAATTAAATAATTTATAAAATTATTGCTGACGTCAGAAAATTCAAAATGTCGTC
Source organism: Rhynchospora pubera (assembly GCA_028095005.1). NCBI lineage: Eukaryota > Viridiplantae > Streptophyta > Magnoliopsida > Poales > Cyperaceae > Rhynchospora > Rhynchospora pubera. The sequence continues at coordinate 12,348 of JAMFTS010005993.1, forward strand.
GATCGTTGAAAAACGTGTTGTGACGTCGCAAAAACGCATACTGACGTCAGCATATAGCCAGACGATCGCGGAATGCACGATAAACATGTGATGACGTCAGCGATAAACGTGTTTATGTTTCCGTTTTCATTTTTTACTGCGAATAGTTTCTATTTTTAACCACTGATTGTTTGATTGACTGAGCTCTTGATTGCAGTTATCAGCTCGGTTTCCACTCCCTCAACACTACAAGCACATATCATGCAAGGTAGATCAATTAAACGTTCTATGCTTGCCTTACGATATTTTATTTCAGCATGACTCATCAACAAGTAGTTTAATAAAAGTGATGGACCGAGCTTATTGCTGATCGAGACAGGAGATTCTTTTTTACATAATATGCAAAGAACGAAAGGATAAGAAAGTAAGAGCAAAAAATAATGAATTTTATTAACATGATGCCTCACAAAAATTACAAAGATTAATCTTATCATCAATCGATGACGAGACTTCCTATGAATCTAACAACCACTGTAACAGGACATCAGAAACCAATCAAAGGGAATAGCCAGAACAAAAAAGGGTAAAATGCATGAAACAAAAGGTAGGCATAGTATAGCAAATCAATCTCAGTTTACAGACGGCATGTGGGTCCCCTGATTTCTCCCTTAGGCCATGTGAGCACCTCGACGTTTCCCAAATTCACCATGGCCTTTGCGAAATCTGCCTCAAAAAGCCCAGGTACCTTAGTGTAAGAGTCTACCTGTTGCCTAGTCGCTTGGCTGGTCAGCAAGCTCCAGTCAGAGAAGAAAAGCGCCATCAGAGATTCAACATTGAAGTAGTATTGTGCACTCAGCCTATTGGGTTTGAAAAAGTTCTGAGGAACGACTCCATCAACAGTTGCATTCTGCGGGCAAAGTCTTCTTAAGAAGGAGCCAAACTGTTGGCTCATGGTCGGATCAATGTTGGGGTATAGGCGGCTGGTGAAAGAGGAGCAGTGCGATCTACCGATTGAGTGGGCCCCAGAAAGAGCGACCATGTCAGCAACGGAGATCCCCTTGATAGCATAGCTGGCCTCAAGTTGACTGAGATTGAAGAAGGGTGCTGGGAGAAATTGCAAGGCCTCGGCATTGATGGAAACCTTACCGTCACGCCTACCTGTTGGTATTTTGTATGAGATTTTGCCAAGGAGGAATGAAGCATCACGGGCAGCTAATGCGATGATGTCAGCACATGAAACAACTCCTGGACATTCCTTTTCTAGTGCTGCCTTCGCTGCATCGATTACTTCGTAACCTCGGAGGCTTGGGTTGTTTGGAATGGAGTTCTTTTCTGGGTCAGGGTTTGCTGGAGATGGGTCCAGAAGGACTGAAGCATCACAGCCCTAGTTTGTGAAGAAGAATATGTTGAAATGTTAATAGTTAATACATATACATATACATATACATATACATATACATATACATATACATATACATATACATATACATATACATATACATATACATATACATATACATATACATGTACATATACATATATAAAAATGAGGTAATTAATCGTCACACCACATATGACATTGAGGATGAAGCTTAATTAGTTTATCTTTTTTGTTGCTTAGTGAGAGAGGGTTTAATTTTGAACTTTTGATTTACTTTGCCTGTGCTCGTTCTTTTGCGTGTTGGTTTATATATAATATAATTTGGTCCTTAGTTTACAATTTGGCGGTTATGTTCTGGAAAACATAGCAAGCAGTTCAGTTACCTTTCCCTTATTATGAACCTTATCTTGGCTAATCCCTTCGGGATATTTTTATTTCAAAAAAGGAAAGGCAATTAAGGATGCTACTTCAAAATAATATTATTTTGTAGATTTTTTTTAACTAATATCCTTTCTCCAGAATTATGTCTGCAGTCTGCCCACATATCAAAAAAGAGGAACTAGATTCATGTTACTCTAAAAGTTTAAAATTTAAAAATTATCATTAAATATATAGTTGAGTATCATAAAAATAATGCATCAAAATCAATTAAGTTAGAAATTTATCGCTTCTAGATCCATTTTTGCATGCCTAACTTTCATATTGACAAAAGTATTCCTTTTTCCAAATTTCCAAACTTTAAATTAAGTGCAAATTTTAAATTTTAGAAAATTGTAGAATTTCAAATTTAAAAAAAATTTAAGAATTTCAAAATTAAAAAAATTTTAGAATTTCAAATTTTAAAAAAATAATTCGAAATATGTTTTGAAAATGAAAATTTTGGAAATCTGATATTCTAGTTAATATGACTAAACTGAAAATTTAAAATTTTTAAATAATTCCATATTTCAAAATTTGAAAATCTGATATTTCAAATTAAAAAAAAATAGTTTAAAAATTTGAAAAAAAAAATTCAGCGTCATAATTAGACAATGTTTTATTATTTGAGAAGGGAGGGATATTTTAGTTATTATGACTAAATTTTGGTGTGGCATTTTTCATTTTTTATTTTAACAAAACAAGAAGTATAACATATACTATCCGTGTCCACTAGAAGCTGAATTCTACATATATATATGATTAATGTCAGTAGATTATCTTTTTGACGTAAACAATTTTATAACATCCTTCAAGAATTCATGAGGAAAAGACTAATTACTGAGTAATCCTGCAACTGTGAAGTATTTTAATATTTATCTTAAACTACAATAGGACCACTTAATTCATTAATTAACTAATTAATTAATTAGCTTTGACCATTTTCACACTGACACAACAGACATATGCATATATATATATATGAAGCAGTCAGAACAAAAGAATGTTACCCTGACAAAGCAGTCATGAAAGAACATACGGATGAGACCAGCACCCAAGCCAGAATTTTTGCGAACAAAGCTTCTGACAGTGCTCTTCACAATTGACTCGGCCCTTGGGCATGTTTTCTTGTAGAATCCGACCTTAAGAGAGGCTTCTGATAGGGGAAGCAGGAGTTGGAATGCTGTAGCGAATATAGGCATGTGACCAAAATGGAACTCTTGGATTCCATGTTACCTGCTTCTCTTATCTAAAAATGAGCAGTATTGACTAGAGAAGAACTATGAAAGAGTTGGTGAGGAAGAAATGAAGGATACAGTCGGCATTTATAGGCAAGGTGGAAGTGGTGGAAAGATGATAACTGGTTTTGCCTCATGCAGATGAGATTTAATTTAATTGTCAAATTACTTAAAATGGTTTCTCATTGGGATCATGCAATGCCAACTAAGGCAGAGAATAATTTTTTGAGTGCATGTTCTCTCCTTTACCTATATATAATATTACAAGAAGAATATATACCCTTTTTTAAACCAGTATGCATTGTAATGATAAATTCCCTCAATTTATTTTAATTTCACCTAGAAAATAAATATTTTGATGAAATTAAGAGAATGAATTGTACATTCAGTTAGTTTCATATCATGCTCCAAATTAATGTGTATTGTTAAATGACATATTAATGCAACTAACTTACATTTTATTTTTTAATCTTTAAGAACATAAATGGACGATACATCGAAATAATTAAACGCTTAATAGTGGTCGTTAACACGCTATAAGCGTGTGTACATTGAAAAACGCCGGAGCACTATAATTTTTTTTTCAGCAATTCAGTTCCTTGTATATAATTAATAAGGGTTAATACAGTAATAATCAATCCACTTTGAATGATGTTATGAGAATTAATATCCAATTTTTTTTAAAATGAAGAAGAAATCAATTGATCGCACAATGCAACGCGCCTTTAGTGACAGTCACAAAACAAAAAAAAAAAATGCATTGGCGTAATAATAGGCACTAGAAATGTTAAAAACTTTAATAAAAGTAATAATATTGTTAGCGCACCATGCATTTATATATTTTTTTAATATAAGTCCTCAGGCACTAGAAATGGTGATCACATTCATAGAAATTATTACTAATCATTACTTAATTTCATCAATTGGGGGTTGCTACGGAGTCGCATTAGCATACAACTTGGATAGTAGCCCAATCGGCTACGGGCTTTGGATAAGGGAAAAAAGAAATGTAGCCCAATCACTCACTACAGGTTGTATTCCCAGTTGGGACTTGGGACGTCTTTCTTCTCAAATAAAATATAATTGAAAGCTGGGGAACTGTTGGGGCCAGGGCACAAAATTCCGAAGTAAAGCTTTCCTTAAATATATCTAATCTACTCTTTGACAATTAAAAAATAATTAAACCTACAATGATGAGAGCGAAGTAAACTCGAACATGCACAACCACCTCTCTTTTTCTATGGAAAAAAAATACATTGCTTCGAACTAGCAACAAACCGCATGTTTGACTTTAATCGGATATATGGTATTCTGAATTTATATGCGGTGGTATATTTATCTTGGGCACATGGCATTACTTGCTGTCCAATGACTAGGAAGTAAGAAGTAGGAACATTCTTCTTCTTTCTTTTTTTTTTAACGAAAAAAAAAGAGCTGTCATGTACGATGTATATCGCCTTTTCTGTACTAGCATCACAAATATAAACATTACATTCTCTGATCATATGTATATATTGAATAGAATTCAATGTCCTAAATTTGGAATTGCTGATTCGGGTGGTAAAATATAACACCTAAGGCTGTTAAGTTTGATTTTGACAATTCTGATTTCGGAGAGATTGATAAATGCCACCCTTATTTTTCATCTGTATTCGCACAATTATGTAAAGTTAAATTCGGGAACATTATAATGATAAATAATACTATATACGAATTTAATTTGTATGAATATTTTTCTATGGTATAGTAAAAAAAAAATAATAGGGGATGGTAAGTTGCAGCGGACGAGCTTTTTTTTTCCAATTAAATAGCGAAAATCAAAAGGCAGTGCTGGCGTTATTTTGACAATTACCTCTTGTAAGTTATAAGAGTCGAAATCTTTGGAAAATATTGAGAAAGAAAATAATAATAATAATTGTAAACTAGACAATACATTGCTTAAAAAAAACGATCAATTTACTAGACTGGGTCCAACTTTCTCACGGCAGTGTTTTCAATACTCTTCCGGCACCACTACCTGCTAGTGATCGAAATCTGTTATTTTTTTTGAAATTTTCAGTATTTCATCTCTTTATACCGAATATTACAGGCTCAATCACTAGTCCGGTATTCGATATTACCATAATTAAATAACCGGTAGAATATTGAAAATACTGGCTCACAGTCATCACCGGAAGAGGAATTAGAAAACTAATAAAAAAATAATATATGAGTTATCTTCTAGAGCCACGTGACATGGTTTCCTTTCAAGACCGGTACTTCCAGTCTTCCACCCATCTATGATTAATGGAAGTCTTCAAATTTTATATATGTAGGTTCTAAAAGTTCATCTATAAAAAGATTTCCACGATTAAATAACATCAAGGGGCTTCTAAGTATAAATGTCGAGAATTTCCACCATTTTATTTATTAATTTATAATTTAAGCACATAATCTCGTTTGGATTGCTTAGGAACAAGGAAGAATAGGTTCTTCCAACAATTATATATACATAATTTCGACTAAATTAGCTAAATACTAATAGCTAAATGAAATTCTATATGCTCTTTAATTAGTAATTTATTTAATATTAAAATAATAATTTTTAATAATTCATAATTAAATTAATATTAATTTGCTTATTCCTAACTCACCATCCAAATAACATTTCTTCTTCCTAGAAATAGTTTCTTCCCACTCTTCCCCAGGAAGCAATTCCCGTATGGAGATGAACAGCCAATTTTAAAATAAAATAACAATTAAAATTCCCTTGAAGTGTTAAGGCCGAGATCGGGTACTTTGATCAGGTTAAGAACCTCGAGGATGAGGAATATCGGCCCACTAGGTCCATGTTCCTAATAAGGTGTTACCTATCCAAATTAATAAAAAAATGTGAACACAGTGAATATTTTATTAATAAAAATCTTACAATCAATATTACATATCCATATACACTTCTTTAATTTACGACATCATACAATATCAATCCAAATAATAAACCTATTAATACACACATAAGCAAATAAACTATAATTACATCACACAATTATTGAAAATTAAAAGAAAGAAAAAAAGAAAAAAAATGAAGATTCAAAAGACTTCCAACATGGAATATCGTCTTCTTCATAGGCTTCTTGTTTTAATGTCGCTTCAGTGTCAAATAAGAATAATCATTTCGTGATTATTAAGAAACCTGAAAAAAAACAACCACGAAATCATAATATAATCACAAACTATATATTTATTAAACTGTGTAGGTAAGAAGCGGAGAGAATATCAGAAAAATAAGAGTAGAAAATCGAGAAGCCAAAGAATAGTAGAGGAGAGGAGAAAACGTTGAGAATAAAAAATGAGTAGAAAAACATCATTGAACATGATTAACAAATTTTTGAAAAAAGAAGAAAAATTAAAGAGAAAACAAAAATAAAACAGAAAATTAAGAAAATAAATACTAATGGAATAAATGAAACGACGAAAAAAATTATAAAGAAGATCTAAATTAAAGATGTGACGACGGAGGAGAGGCCTAAGTCTCTCCCACCGGTGGTGGCACTCAGTTTTGGAGTTTTTTTTCTTTTCCGAAGAGGCACGAGCCCCTTTGTTGGTCAAAGTGATACGGCAGTGAATTTAGTGCCGATAAATTAACTTACCATGCAGTTTTTATATATATTTTTTATGATACATGCGGTCTTGATATCATCTCCATGATCAATTTTGGCACATCTCAACCCGACTAGCAAAATTCTTATATGCGAAAAACATTCGAAACTTACACCAAGGTTTTTTTCCCTCTATACAAGAAGTAAATACCACAAAAATAATTCGACTCAACCCAATCTTTAATAAATTCACAGATTCCACTACATTTAAATTAAACATGATTTTGATTCTAAACTTGACAAATAAACACAGAATCTTGACCAGCAACTCGCAATATACTTGATTGATCACAAAATAAATACATAAATAAAATAAGAAGGACTCAACATTTTTTGTAGGAATTTTTTTTTGAAGATAAATTAGGATCAAGCCTCCCAATTTATTTTTAATTTTTAAATTAATTAAATGTCTATGAAAGACCCTCCAGTTGAATTTTGGACCTGCGACATTTCATTCAAGATGTATTAATTTTGCCACAAGATCAAGAGTTGGTTTTTTTTTTTTTACGAATTTTATCAAAAGAATAATCTAACCTGACCAGTGCATGCAGTGCGACTTGCAATTCTCAATATATATATAGCATCACTTGGTATTGTTTGAAATTATTTGGTCAACAATTATGAACTTTTCTTCAAATAAAAAAAAGCGTTATAAACTTTTTTGGTATGGTTTAGTAAGTATAAAGTTGATTATGGCAAACTAAATCAACATGATTCGACATATGAGAAAATGATATATTCAACTTTTATTGAATTAATCAAGATGGATTTAGCGGTATAATTAAGTCATTAAATTATTGGTATTAGTATTTTTTTTGTATTTCAAATTGTATATTTATGTTATTCGTATTAATTTTTTTTTAAATGAACAACAAAGCTTCAATAATAATTTTTTAATCTTTTATAAATAAAAATAGTAAATAAAATGAAATAACATATTTTTATTTGAAATCAATATTAAGAAGTCTGTCATTGTAAAATTCAAAAACAAATTTATGTTATAAAAATTATATATTGGGACCATTATTGTGATTTTAACCTCAAAATTAATATTACTAAATTTTTTTTTAAATATCCATTTTTTTTTCTTTTTCACACACACAGACTAACGCTCTGATGCTTCGGTCGGACCTTCTCGATCGATCCATCCCCAGCAAATCTTAAACTAGAAAAGCTCTCCATTCCAAACAACCCAAGCCTGCCATTTTACGAAGTGATCGATGCAGCTAAGGTGCCAGAAAAGTAATTCTGATACGACATTGAAAAACAAAATTTCAACAACAAAATACGCCATCGATGGCACGCGCCATCGATGGCACGCGCCATCAATTTTCTATCGACTCGTTTTTTGAAATTCGAAAGTCAAACGGTCGATCCAAACCGTTCAAGTTGATCAAAATATTCAAATACCTTTGGAGACCAAATTTTATATTTTTTCGAATTTTATATTTTTGCTATAATTATATATATATGTATATATATATATATATATATAGAGGATTGCTAAAATGCTATGCATAGCACGAATGACCTTCGTGCTACGGATTCGTTCTTGCATTTCATGCTTCAAACAACCGATCCAAACCGTTCATTATTTTCTACATATTGAAATCTCATTAGAAACCAAATTTTACATTTTTTTGAATTTTTTTACTATTTTTATCAGATTTTGAAAATCACTGTTATTGAAGGGTCCAGAATTTATTAGATTAAGTATTTTAAGAAATCTGATGAAAATAGTAAAAAAATTAAAAAAATATAAAATTTCGTTTGTAATGTGATTTCAATGAAGAAGATAATGAACGGTTTGGATCGGTTGTTTGAAGCATGAAATGCAATAACGAATCCGTAGCACAAAGGTCATCCGTGCTATGCATAGTATTTTAGCAATCCTCTATATATATATATATATATATATATATATATATATATATATATATAGCTAATGCGCCATCGATGGCACGTGCCATCAATTTTCTATCGGCTCGTTTTTCGAAATTCAAAAGTCAAACGGTCGATCCAAATCGTTCAAGTTGATCAAAATATTGAAATACCTTTGGAGACCAAATTTTATATTTTTTCGAATTTTTTTGCTATTTATTATGATATTTTCAAATTAGAGGGCCCGAAATACTCTAATCATAATGTTTTTAAAAATATCATAATAAATAGCAAAAAAATTCGAAAAAATATAAAATTTGGTCTCCAAAGATATTTCAATATGGAGAACAACTTGAACGGTTTGGATTGACCGTTTGAATTTTGGATCTCGAAAAATGACTTGATGGCACAGGACCCTCCGTGCCATCGATGGCACGTTAGCCATTCTCTATATATATATGAGTGAAAGTCGTGGTTTGAAATTCGATCGGTTAGGAAATTCATTATGAATATTTGAATTTCAATAAGTTTTTCTTTAAGATAAATTGGAGGTCTAAGCTATCCAACTTATTTTTAAATTAAATATCTATAAAAGACTCTCCAGCCAGATTTCGAACCTGAGACCTTTCAATTTAGAAGTCAAGGTGCATTGCTTTTTGCCACTAGAATTTCAATAAGTTGAAAATTATGATCCCATTTTATTAAAAAAGGATTAATTAGTTTTATGCCACTTCGAAAAATAATTAATTAGAGATATGCCACTGTTAGATTGCTAATTAGATTTATGCCATCATCAAATTGTGTAAATTAGATATATGCCATTATCTTGTTACTAAAATGATTAAATACTAACAATGACATCCTAAAATCTCTCATTATTTTAAAAAATTTTCCAAACTGTCCCTTTAATAAACTCTAAAAATTACGATTTAAAAAAAACACATAAATTTTTTCAAATGCTACATCTATATAAGTTGGCATAATTTATATGGTAATCATGAAGATGGTTGTTATTTTTGAAATTAATGATGTCCTTTAGTTTGACGTTAAAAAAAATATTCACATTGTTTTGTTAATCGGTGTAAAATATAATTTACCTAACATTCTCATTATAACGATTCTCCATCCAAACATATAAATATTGTTTGAATTATTTTGAAATAAATATAGTAGCTTGGCCTTGGATTGAAATATACACATTCACAAAAACGTCCTTAGAAATCATTTTATATCAAAATACATGATATTTTTCTAATTTCAAAGTTTTGTAGTGGCATAAAACTAATTTGTCATTTAGTAATGGTATTTTTCTAATTTCAAATTTTTATAGTGGCATAAAACTAATTTGTCATTTAGCGATGGTATTTTTTAATTTTAAATTTTGCAGTGACATATTTAAAAGAGTAAAATTGGCAAATGAATATTTTTTCATGGCAAAAAATTAATTTTTACTATTTTACAATGTTATAAAACTAATTTTGTCATTTAGTGATAATATTTTACTAATTTTGAATTTTCATGGTGACATAAATCTAATTAATCCTAAAAAAATTAGTTGAACCGAATGGGACTAATTGTTTCTTTAATTAGTACTAGAGTTGAAATCATAAGGAAAAGTAGGGTTAATCATCATGCTTGGCAGCTGGCAGTGGTAATAAGAATATGCTTTGTAATACTTGCAGTTTGAACAGATTTAATATTAATTTGTGTTGAATTCGCTGACACTAATCTTAATATAGTTTGACTCTTTGTACAAACACATACATATATACGTACATGCATGCATACATACTAGCTATAAATTACATCAACAGCAACAACAACAACTAAGTCTTTTTTTCCAAACAAGTTGGGGTATATAATTTTATATACTAGCTATAAATTACATTTTAAACATTGTATTTTTAATTTTTGCCAAAGTCAACAGATTGCAAATTTTGCCCCTAAAAGTAAAAAAAAAAATAATAATAATAATAGAGCTAGTTTGTATATATTGTACCTTTACCAGCAAATAGACTAAATAAGATAGTTTCATCCGACTTTTGATTCATTGTTTACGTGGTAGTTCGTATAGAATATTACATTACTAATCCAACATTCGTTTCATTAATATTCGTTGACAAATTTGGCTATTAATTAATTGTGTGCGCATAAAGTATAGTTATGCAATGTAAGGGTCCTTATGTAGCCATAACTTAAAAAAAAAAAAAAAAAATAAGTAAAAGAGTAGTTATATGTAACACATCAAAAAAAAATTTAATTTGTCTTCTGGATGTCAACGTTTCAAATATCATTCAATATTAGTTCAACTTTGACGTTTCTCCTACTGTTCCGTCTTATCTTCGTCGATAATCGAATAAGCACATGCATTTCAGTTAAGAGTTCAAAGAAGCGTGTGATAAGAACCAACGCAAATTATTAAACTCTACCAACTAGCGGATAACTTAGCCAAATTTGTTAGAATTAACTAAAGAAAGTTCAATGTGTATTGATTTTTATTTTTCATTTCCAGTTTGCTGTATCATTGAACTCTTCAACTCTTTGGTTCAATGTATGCCTACCGGCGCAATTAAACAAAAAAAAAAAAAATTAAGCTAAACGATTTATCCGGTTAAGGACTTCTAGCAATAGTTCGTCGATTCTCCAGACGTCGCTCCGATGTAAGTACGTACCGTCAATGAATATTTGGCGAAATTACACCAGCTCTATATGATTTGGGATTCAATATAAATACAGTTTATTTTAATTTAAAAATTTCAGGATTCACTTTAATAAATGCTTTATTGTTCGACAGCTTGTATATTTTACGTGATTTTAACAACAGTACAACACAAAAGTTTTTTTACGGCACCTTATTTGCGGCAGTTTATTAAAAAGCTGTTGTAAAAAATGCGGAGTGGCAATTTAGTAAATAGAAAGAAACTTATTTATGGCGGTTAATAAAAATAAGTGCCGTTATAGTACACAGAATAATAAAAAAGAAAAATCGCTGATTTTTATAGGGCTGGTATTAAAGGCTCCGTTTGGATGCGTTGAGAATAAGGTAGGAAGAAGGAATAAGTGAAAAAATTTATTGGAAAGGAGTAAATTTATTGGGAAGTATGTAACTTTTGTGAATAATTTGGATGTTTAGAAATAAATTTATTGGTAAAAAATAGTTATTCCTTATTCCTTATTCTGGAAAGAAGCCATCCAAACGGAGCCAAAAGAACCGCCGTAAAAAAAAAAATTATCTGCCTTTTACTTCTAAAATTCATAAAAATAATTCCGACTCGATTTCAAATTCATCAAAAATTCTTTCCCAAAACTTTTCCCCCGTTGTCCGCATTTTTTTTCCTCAGCCCTAGAATCATATTAGACCTCATTTTTCTTTCACGAAGAGCCCCAAATCGATCTGGTCGGAACCAAAAGGCACTTCGCGGCGCCGTCGATATCTGGTCGGAACCAATCGAATTCGAGTCGTGCTATCTTTTATCTTCTCTCAGAAGGCGCACAATCCAGGCGGGCATATCAGGGATTGACGAGGATTGGCAAATGCAAAAGTTCGTTTGATTAGCAAATGAAAAGGTCAACAGATAAATCAAGGCAAGTTTTATTCAGGCCAAGAGGCAAGAGAGAAGAGAAGGCGGGACAGCTCAAAAAACGTCGGGATAGGTGGGTAATTGAATTATTCTTTGCTCCTCAGGCCTCTTTGCCGATTGTTATTAATTTAAGTGACAGAAATTACAATATCAAAATATCAAGCACGCATTGACATTAATACCAAATTACATGATTTATTGATCTGTTAGGAAATCATTTTACAATATCACCCAAAAGTTAATCAATATCAAATATCTATGATTGTGAATGCATTAATATGATTGTGAATATAAATTTGCTAATGGCATTAATATGTTTTAATGCAGCTGGCCTTCATGGGACAAAGTGCCAGACAAGCTCATGTTGGTGCAAAAATAAATAAATAAATTCGGATAGCATAAAAATAAATAAATTAAGTAATCAAAACATTTTTACCCGAATCACGCTAGGCGCTGTCCTTAAGCGTATTCCGTCTCAACGTACAAGAGGAACCGCAACCAAGATAAGACGGGTAAGTGTCACTCCTTAGGGCACAATCGGATAAGTGACTGATGAGAGATCTCCACAATATCCAGCAGAAACAATCGGAATAATATTCAATTATTCAAATCAACTTGGAAATTACTACGAGGAATATTATATGGAGAATAGAAATTTGATTTAGTTTAATTTTCTGTCTCAAATTC
>JAMFTS010002116.1:0-15000 GCA_028095005.1 Rhynchospora pubera
AACGTCGACTATAACCCCTAGCCTTCCAAGCTAACGATGCGGGTTCGATTCCCGCTACCCGCTTATATATCTCTTATATATGGATCATAAGCTTTTATATGCATCTTTTCTTTCCAATTTATTAAAATTGGAAAAGGTTTTATAGAGAATTTTTTTCTTATTAAAACAAGAAAAAAAATAGGTATGAAAAGCGTCCATTGTCTAATGGATAGGACAGAGGTCTTCTAAACCTTTGGTATAGGTTCAAATCCTATTGGACGCAATTTTTTTTCATCTATTTTTATTAAAACTATACAAATAAAAAAATCGTTTTTGAACAATTCAAAACTACAAGTATTTCTCAGTTCTTAGCCTTATACTAAGAACTCCAAATGATCCATTTATGGTTGTTCCTGAACCACAAAGACTTTGATTTCTTCCTGAATAGCTTCCTTCAAAAGGACTTCTGCCTCCTCGGTAAATATCTTTGTAGAAGATATAATTTCTTGAAATCCAGGTTTCTTATTTTTTAAACGGATACGCAGCTTTTCAAGAAAAAGCCTTACCTGTCCCAATCTCTAAGACATCAAGATATCCATTGGTTCCTGTATAAATAGTGGCTACCTGATCTTCCACTGTTAAAGGCTCTGATTGGGATTGTTTAAGTAATTCGCGTAATCGTCGACCTCTTGCCAATTGATTCTGAGTAGTTTTATCAAGGGCAGAAGCGAATTGTGAAAAAGCCTCCAACTCTGTGAATTGGGCTAGGTCCAATTTTAATTTTCCAGCTACCTGTTTCATAGCTTTAATTTGAGCTGCAGATCCTACTCTGGAAAACAGAAATACCCACATCAATAGCAGGTCGGATTCCAGCATTGAATAGATCAGCAGATAAAAAGATTTGTCCATCTGTAATAGAAATTACATTAGTAGGAATATAGGCTGAAACATCTCCAGATTGAGTCTCAACTATTGGTAAAGCAGTCATACTTCCTTCACCTAAACGAGAACTTAATTTAGCAGCTCGTTCCAAAAGGCGTGAGTGCAAGTAAAAAACATCTCCTGGATAAGCTTCACGACCGGGAGGCCTTCTTAATAGAAGAGACATTTGGCGATAAGCTTGTGCTTGTTTAGAGAGATCATCGTAAATTATTAAAGTGTGACGTTCACGGTACATAAAATATTCAGCCAGAGCCGCTCCGTATAAGGAGCGAGGTATTGTAATGTAGCAGGTGATCCGCCATTTCAGCTACGACAATAGTGTATTCCATGGCTCCTGTATCCCTGGAAAGTAGTCACTACTTGAGCCACAGAAGATGCTTTTTGACCGATAGCTACGTAAATACATATTACATTTTGACCTTTTTGATTGAGGATCGTATCTGTGGCTACTGCTGTTTTACCAGTCTGTCTGTCCCCAATAATTAATTCTCGCTGACCCCGTCCGATAGGGATCATTGCATCAATAGCAATAAGCCCGGTTTGAAGGGGCTCATATACAGAACGTCTCGAAATAATACCAGGCGCAGGGGATTCAATTAACCGGGATTCAGAAGCTGGAATTGGGCCTCTTCCATCAATAGGAAGAGCCAAAGCATTTATAACACGACCTAAATAAGCTTCACTAACAGGTATCTGAGCAATTCTTCCTGTTGCTTTTACAGAGCTTCTCTCTTTTATCTTCAAACCATCACCCATTAATACGACGCCAACATTTTTGGATTCCAAATTCAGAGCAATACCTACTGTACCCTCTTCAAATTCTACTAATTCACCTGCCATGACTTCATCAAGACCATAAATACGAGCAATACCATCACCTACTTGAAGTACAGTACCGGTATTCACAATCTTGACTTCTCTATTATATTGTTCAATACGTTCACGGATAATATTACTAATTTCGTCGGCTCGAAGAGTTCCCATTAGTCTTTCTTTATTCTTTTTCGAAAACAAAGAGACAAAAAGTAGTGCCTAAGTTTGAACCTAAAGTAAAAAGTTTAAGGGCTAATCAGTTATTTTATTTCTGCCATTCTATAGCACTGAGAATGGCATATTAGCACGAATCATACGAGAGTGTAACTCACTATTTAAGGAACTTTTTAAAGTTCCTAGAGCTCTTTGTAAGGCTTGTTGCAGAACTCGTTGTTGGATTTGATTTCTCGCTCTTCTTGTTCAAAGCAAGGGTTTCTTTTTTATTATTTTCGAATTGTTCCAAACGATCATAACCAATTTGAATCAAATTTTGTTTGTCTCGTTCCAGATCAGAGTATTCATTCATTCGATACTCATTTGCTTCCTGTTCCACTTTCTGTAAACGAATTCGAGCCTTTTCAAGCTGCTCAATAGCTGTTTTACGTAATTCTTCTGAATTACGAAGAGTGCTCAAGATTCTCTGTTTTCGATTATCTAATAAATCATTTAATGAAAGTAGATTATCTTACCATGATAATTCAAAATTATCATGATCTCTTCCCAAACCAAACATGAATCTTTCGATTCATTTGGCTCTCACGCTCAATTCTTAATTATTGATGAAGAATATTTCCATATTCTTTTTTGAATCTAATGAGCCTACCCTCTCTTTTTTGTTTATATTCAAACATATTCAAACTGATAAAAGATCAGAATATATAATTAATTAGTTTAATTAATTAGTTAAGAGGACTCTTCTGACCATACAAAAATAGATAACTGTCAGCAAAGTTGTTTCTTTCTTTATTGATACTTGCTCCCTTTTTCTTTGTTTTTTGAATTCAAAAACCTTTCATTAAATGAAATAAATAGAAAAAAGTAAATTGAAAATTCGATTTTATCTTTTTTTTCCAATCCAAAAAATTTCTCTTTTTTTTTATAAAGTAGGTCGTCAATTCGGCATTGGATAAAAAAGAAGGTGTTGACTTATTTTCTTTCCAGTAAACGGTTCAAATGTTTTTTATCGATATGAGTGTCTTATATCAAATAAATATCAATTATGCATTTTTCAACTATTTGGATACTCACGGAGGCGTGGCCAACGTAGTCGTAGAAAGAGTACCATTTTGCCCGGACTTCAAGCAGTTTAGCTTTAACCATGTTAAAGATCTCAAATTTGATTGGTTTTGATAGAGAATCAAAGTGAATTTACCAATAAATCACGAAATGCTATAGTTCTTCTATATGATTTCTGAATTTATTCAGAAGTAATTCGTCGAGATCGTACACCCTTTTCCTTAAAAAAAAGGAAGTGGAGCCGGATGAATCCAACTTTTTTTTGAAATAAACAACTCGCACACACTCCCTTTCCAAAAAAAACTAATATACCAATCACTACAATTAGATTTATTAGATTTGTTGCTAAAATATCGGTATTAAACCCGAAACTCCCGGCGAATGACCAGCGGTCCAAGAAAATGAAAGAATCGGTTACATTTTTCATATGTTCTCCTCTTATAGATAGGGCTAACAAAAAACAAAGTTCTTTTTCTATCACTTCACTCACCCTTTTTTGATCGATTTCTTTTTTTTTTCAAAAAAAAGCAATTTATTAATCTCATTTAAGATTAACTCATTTGAATTATGAAGTCTGTCTTATCCCTTAAAATCTTTCCTAAATTCTGAAAAGAAATAAGAAAAAAGTTTCCATTATACTAAGCTAAGGACGGGCGAGCCGATCTGGGAATCTCTCATCCTCAAATCAGTCCTTTATAGTATAAAGGTTCAACAAATACAAATAACTTAATCCTTCACTTCAAAAGTGAAAAGAAATTTTTAATAGAATTTGAAGAAATAAAACAAAATTGCAAGTTCGAAAAATACAAAAAAATGGATAATCTAAGCTAAATGACTTTTTAATTCTTATTGCCAGAATTAAACAAAAGGATTCGCAAATAAAATCGCTAATGCCACGACCAGTCCATAAATTGTTAAAGCTTCCATAAAAGCTAGACTAAGCAATAAAGTGCCTCGTATTTTACCCTCTGCTTCTGGTTGTCTCGCAATACCTTCTAAAGCTTGACCTGCAGCAGTGCCTTGACCAATCCCAGGCCCGATAGAAGCAAGCCCCACAGCCAATCCAGCAGCAATAACGGAAGCGGCAGAAATAATTGGATTCATAGTAATTTCCTCACACTAAAAAAAGAGATGGTTAATGATACAATGAACTTCAAATCCAAAATATTACTTTATTGTATTGTATCGAATTTTTTCGATATCTCCTCTTTCTTTTCTATTCATGATAGAGTTGCTTTCTATCTATATTATAGAAATCAAGTTTGATTTTTTCTATTATAGTATATTCTTAGTTTAGTATATTTCAAAATTCAATTCTAAAACCAAGCAAGCAGATTTTATTGAATAATAGAGGTATTGAGATAAGCTAAAAAAAAAAAGACTATTTCGTTCGACGAAAACTAGTCAATGATGACCTTCCATGGATTCCCCTATATAAGCTGCTGCTAGGGTTGCAAAAATAAGAGCTTGAATACCGCTTGTAAATAATCCAAGCAACATGACAGGTATAGGAATTACTAAAGGGACTAAAGAAACAAGAACAACAACTACCAATTCATCAGCTAATATATTTCCAAAAAGTCGAAAACTTAGAGATAAAGGTTTTGTGAAATCTTCTAGAATATTAATTGGTAAAAGGATTGGAGTTGGTTTAATATATTTCTCGAAATAACTCAATCCTTTTTGCTAAGACCAGCATAAAAATATGCCACTGACGTGAGTAAAGCTAAAGCAACCGTAGTATTTATATCATTCGTGGGGGCAGCTAGCTCCCCGTGAGGTAATTCTATGATTTTCCAAGGTAAAAGAGCACCCGACCAATTCGAAACAAAAATAAATAGGAACATAGTCCCTATAAATGGAATCCAAGGACCATATTCATCTCCAATCTGAGTTTTGCTCAAGTCTCGAATAAATTCAAGAATATATTCAAAGAGATTCTGACCATCAGTCGGAATAGTTTGTGGATTTCGAACAGCTATGATGACTGACACTAACAAGATAGCAATTACAACCCAAGAAGTGATAAGTACTTGGGCATGAATTTGTAAACCTCCTATTTGCCAATAGAGATGTTGGCCTACTTCTACACCAGATATCTCGAACCAAATATTATATGTTTTAATGGAAGATGATATCACATCCATATTTTCTTTTCCTCCGATATAATTTCAACGTAAAAAAAAATCAAAAATTTAGATTGTTTCTTTTTCAACTCACCAACTTAAGTATCCTATATTTAGGATACCAAGAAATTCTTTTTTATCCTATCAAAAAGAATTCTATATTTAGAAGACTCCATTATTTTGAGTCGACATCTAGAATTTTCGGATCACTTGACATTGATAGAAAACATCATTAGAATAAATTAATGTAACCGACGACTATTTCGATAGGAAATAGTAAAGGGAGGGAGTATCCTTAATTTTTGATTGATTTTTTCGAGAACCGTACGAATTTCGAGAATCGTACCAAAGTTATAGCCCTTGGTACACGTCATAATCTGATCTTGAATTGGGAGTTGACTATGATTCAAGGATTCAAAACATCTCCTTTTTTACCTAAAGGAAAAGAAACTAAGCAGAATTTAGCAGTAGGATATTCCCTTTTCCATGGTAAAAATTGATAGAAAAAAAGCCCGCTATAGGAATTGAACCGATAACTATCGTATTACAAATGCGATGCTCTAACCACTGAGCTAAGTGGGCTAATATACTCAATGTTTTTTTTTTGAGTATTTTCCTTTAGTTGATCTTGTTTTGTTTATCCTTTAGTGTAGTTTTCATTTCGATTTATTGTATAAAATGAAATTCTCATAAAAAATAAAAGAAAAAAGGAGGCATTATGCATGTATCTCTTTCACTGAGATTCAGTAAAAACCTTAGGCCCATGATTCACATGGCCGCCGAAATCCATCACATCATATATGATGTCCTTGTTTATTATGATTTCTATAAACAAGGAGTCATAGATGGATCCAGATGGATCGAAAAAGTACGTGAGATCCTGAGTTTAGACAGGATCAAGAAAATTCATAAAAATTTCTTGATCTCCTTTGAAGAGACAGATTCTCTTTATGAGAAGCTTTTCGTTTGTTTTGAAAAACTTAATCGAGAAATCGAAGTCGAGTTTAAGGACTTTCAACCTCATCCTTATGAGATTGAATTCCAACATGATTTCGAAGATCTACAAAGAACCCTTCTTCGACTGTTACAAAATTTAGAACAATATTCCGACCGAATCGTTTTTTTAAATAAAGAAATCCACAGCACAATAAGAAGCTCTATATATAAAAGATTTTTTGATCTAGAGAAATCTTTGAGAAACGAATCACTCTCTGTGGCTTATAGAGAGTCCAATCGCGGCTTGGCTGTCATTTTTTATTTGACTCGAAATGATGATTGGTTGGAACTTCTCGATTTGGTTAAATCGAAGACTTCTAACCAATCTACTGATTCAAAAGAATCCGAAGATTCAGAAAATTCAACAGAATCCGAAGATTCAGAAAAATACAAAGAATCCGAAGATTCAGAAAATTCAAAAGAATCCGAAGATTCAGAAAATTCAAAAGAATCCGAAGATTCAGAAAATTCAACAGAATCCGAAGATTCAGAAAAATACAAAGAATCCGAAGATTCAGAAAAATACAAAGAATCCGAAGATTCAGAAAATTCAAAAGAATCCGAAGATTCAGAAAATTCAAAAGAATCCGAAGATTCAGAAAAATACAAAGAATCCGAAGATTCAGAAAAATACAAAGAATCCGAAGATTCAGAAAATTCAAAAGAATCCGAAGATTCAGAAAATTCAACAGAATCTAAGGAATCTACTGATTCCGATACTTTTGAATCAACCTAAAATTTTTTTTTTTTAATAGTTAAAAAGTCCAATAGTTAAAAAGTCCAATAGTTAAAAAGTCCATTTTGCTCCTTGCCTCTATGTCATAATAGAGGCAAACACTTTGCTTGGATTAAAGCAATATCATAATTGCTTTAGTGGTATTAACGAAATCAAATATGATTTCAAAATCAATTAATTATTAAATTAATTGATCAGCTTGCTAGCAAATATTGATTTTATTTAGCGAAAATAAATAAAAAAAATGAAATTTTTTTATGATGATGAATCCTACTACTTCTAATCCTCCGATTTCCACACAAAATATAGGGCATATTGCTCAAATTATTGGCCCAGTACTCGATATTGTTTTTCCCCCGGGAAAAATGCCTTATATTTATAACGCTTTGGTAGTTAAGGGTCGAGGTACAATTGGTCAGGGGATTAATGTAACTTGTGAGGTACAACAGTTATTAGGAAATAATCGAGTTCGAGCTGTAGCTATGAGTGCTACAGATGGTTTAACCAGAGGAATGGAAGTGATTGATACAGGGGCTGCTTTAAGTGTTCCAGTTGGTGGATCGACCCTCGGACGAATTTTCAACGTTCTTGGTGAGCCTATTGATAATTTAGGCCCTTTAGATATTAATACAAGATCTCCTATTCATAGATCTGCACCTGCTTTTGTACAATTAGATACAAGATTATCAATCTTTGAAACAGGTATTAAAGTAGTAGATCTTTTAGCTCCTTATCGCCGTGGAGGAAAAATCGGATTATTCGGCGGAGCTGGAGTAGGTAAAACAGTACTGATCATGGAATTGATCAACAACATTGCTAAAGCTCATGGAGGCGTATCCGTATTTGGTGGAGTAGGGGAACGTACTCGTGAAGGAAATGATCTCTATATTGAAATGAAAGAATCCGGGGTGATTAATGAGAAAAATCTTTCCGAATCAAAAGTGGCTCTAGTCTATGGTCAAATGAATGAACCCCCGGGAGCTCGTATGAGAGTTGGTTTAACTGCCCTAACTATGGCGGAATATTTCCGAGATGTTAATAAACAAGATGTGCTTTTATTCATCGACAATATCTTTCGTTTCGTCCAAGCAGGATCAGAGGTATCTGCTTTGTTAGGTAGAATGCCTTCCGCGGTTGGTTATCAACCGACTCTTAGTACAGAAATGGGTACTTTGCAAGAAAGAATTACTTCTACGAAAAAAGGAGCTATAACTTCAATCCAAGCAGTTTATGTACCTGCGGATGATTTGACAGACCCTGCTCCTGCTACAACATTTGCACATTTAGATGCTACTACTGTACTATCAAGACCATTAGCTGCCAAAGGTATTTATCCAGCAGTGAGTCCCTTAGATTCAACATCAACTATGTTACAACCAAAAATTGTTGGCAATGAACATTATGAAACTGCGCAAAGAGTTAAGCAAACTTCACAACGTTACAAAGAACTTCAGGACATTATAGCGATTCTTGGATTGGATGAGTTATCCGAGGAGGATCGTTTAACTGTAGCAAGAGCACGAAAAATTGAGCGTTTCTTATCACAACCCTTCTTTGTGGCAGAAGTCTTTACTGGTTCTCCAGGAAAATATGTTGGTCTTGCAGAAACTATTAGAGGGTTTCAACTAATTCTATCTGGAGAATTAGACGCTTTGCCCGAGCAAGCTTTTTATTTGGTGGGTAACATTGATGAAGCTACCGCGAAAGCTATAAATTTAGAAGTGAAGTAGAGAGCAATTCAAAGAAATGACCTTAAAACTTTGTGTACTGACTCCTAATCGAATTATTTTGGATTCAGAAGTAAAAGAAATCATTTTATCCACAAATAGTGGTCAAATTGGTGTATTACCAAATCACGCTCCTATTGCCACAGCTGTTGATATAGGTCTTTTGAGAATACGACTGAACGACCAATGGCTAGGGGTGGCTCTAATGGGCGGTTTTGCTAGAATTGGCAATGATGAAATCATCATTTTAGGAAATGATGGTGAAATAAGTACTGACATTAATCCGCAAGAAGCTCAAGAAGCTCTTGAAATAGCTGAAGCTACCTTAAGGAAGGCTAAGGGTAAGAGACAAGTGATTGAAGCAAATCTAGCTCTTAGACGAGCTAGGACACGAGTAGAGGCTGTTAATGTTATCTCTTAAACATTGGATTTTGTAATCACTACAAAAAATCCAAATCAGTTTTATCAAAGTTTTTTTGATACTGTGTTCTTCTAATTGAAGACAATCAGTTTGAATGATATACAAACAAGGAAAAAAGAAGGTTAAGCAGAAAAACTTATTAGATACCAGGGTCAATGCAACGGTATCTAATAAGTTCTACCTACTATTGGATTTGAACCAATGACTCCCGCCGTATGAAAGCGATACTCTAACCACTGAGTTAAGTAGGTAATTGAAAACCAAAAAATAAAATTGACCCCTTCTCAAATTATATATAGAATATGCTTTCTAAGCAATACCAATCTATTTCAAGACCAATCTATTCATAAGAAATAAGTCAAAGACCTTTCTTATGGATTAGGAAATATCTATCTTGACAAGAGATCTTTTTTATGTTAAGATGTTTCGGACAAGGGCTATAGCTCAGTTGGTAGAGCACCTCGTTTACACGTGCGCCAATGTTTTTCAAAGAAGCTGTTTATGCAATAAACATGAATCAGTCTGATTCAAAAATCAATGTCTTACTCCATAGATCCATAGATTGGAAAAAGGGGGGAACAATAGCCTGACAAATAATCGGTTCAGCACGATTTTGATGTGATTCTCGATACAAAATCCAATAAAACCCGTCCTTGATTTGCTAGTTGATAAGGTGAATAGCAATCGATTCAATGCTAGGCATAATGAGTATGTATAAGGGCCTCAAGAAACCTCTTTTCGTCCTATGAGACTTTAAGGTGTATAAAGTCTCATATTTCACTCTTACAGTGGAACGATAGAGATTCTCTCATCATCTAGATGAACCTAGGCCGAAGGCAGACCTAAGTCAAGGTAACCCTTCTTTGAAACACTTTGGTATTGCTCCTAGATGCAGGATACTAATAATGAATCAGAGCACATGGAACCATTTCTTTATTTTCATTTTTCCTGGAAAGAAAAAATATGGTGGATTAACTGATTTTCTTTCAGTTAATGAAAGAGCCCAATGCAACAAAATGCGTGTTGGGTCTTTGAAACAGTTTGAATCATTTCGATAATAAATTCAGTTTAATCTGTTTTACCGAGAAGGTCTACGGTTCGAGTCCGTATAGCCCTAATCCATTTCATTTTTGAAGACTTTTTTTAGCTTTTATTTTTTCATTCACTTAAGTACTTGTTTTTTATAGGTTGCGTTGGTTAGTCCATCATTTCATTTATCAAAATGAAAGTTACAAGATGTCCTATGATGGAAACATATAGGACACAGGAAAATCAAAACATTGAATCATTTTAATGCAACTAATTAATTTAGTGTAAAATCTAGTACAAGAAAGAGAAAATCTCATCTTTGAATCCGTATTCGAAATGATAATTGTATATATATACAATTATCATAGTATAATAATTGATATATGGTGAATATATCAATATATATTCTTTTTTCCATATATTCATCTATTCTATGAATAGAATAGAAGAAAGGATATTTCTATTCAAAAATACTTCAAATAGAATATGCTAAAAATCCATAGATATTTCTTTTTCTATGCAAGAAAAAGATTAAGAAATAATTTTATTATTTCATGGATTTATAGGAATATGAAATACGTTAATTATATTAACGTGGATGTATTTCATCGTATTCTTTTTTATTTCTTATCTCTTATTCCATAAGAGATAGAACTTTTTTTTCGAAAAAAAAGAGAAGGTGAAACCAAATAATGGGAGAAACCTTCTTCTGTTTAAGAAGGTTTTATGTTTCCACTATATCGAATTAGAATGGAAGCTAAAAAGAAACAAGTATTCCTTGAATGAAATAGAATCTTTAAACAAGACATGTCACAAAGTCAATTCGATTTGTTTTGTTTGATCAAAATCGATTCTTGTCTCACTTCAGAAAAGAAGTTCTGGTTGAATTAACAACCGCAGTTCGAATCAAATAATTAAGCATATCTCCATTTTATACGAAGGAGCCCTTTTATGTTTCTGCTTCATGAATATGATATTTTCTGGGCATTTCTGATAATATCAAGCCTTGTTCCGATTTTAGCATTTTGGATTTCAGGAGTTTTAGCCCCGGTTCGTGAAGGACCAGAGAAGCTTTCAAGTTATGAATCAGGTATAGAACCTATGGGGGATGCTTGGTTACAATTCCGAATTCGTTATTACATGTTTGCTCTTGTTTTTGTTGTTTTTGATGTTGAAACAGTCTTTCTTTATCCATGGGCAATGAGCTTCGATGTATTAGGTGTATCTGTATTTATCGAAGCTTTTATTTTCGTGCTTATCCTAATTGGTGGTTCAGTTTATGCATGGCGAAAAGGAGCATTAGAATGGTCTTAACTAAATATTCAGAAAAAAGAAAAAAAAAGCAAAGAGAGAATTCCATTAAGACAGTTATGAATTTGATTGAGTTTCCGCTACTTGACCAAACAACCACCCATTCTGTTATTTCAACTACATCAAATGATCTTTCAAATTGGTCAAGACTCTGCAGTTTATGGCCTCTTTTATATGGTACTAGTTGTTGTTTCATTGAATTTGCTTCATTAATAGGTTCACGATTTGATTTTGATCGTTATGGATTGGTACCAAGATCAAGTCCTAGGCAAGCGGACCTAATTCTAACAGCCGGCACTGTAACAATGAAAATGGCTCCTTCTTTAGTACGATTACATGAACAAATGCCTGAACCAAAATATGTCATTGCTATGGGAGCTTGTACTATTACTGGGGGAATGTTCAGTACTGATTCTTATAGTACGGTTCGGGGAGTCGACAAGCTAATTCCTGTAGATGTTTATTTACCGGGATGTCCGCCTAAACCAGAGGCAGTTATAGATGCTATAACAAAACTTCGTAAAAAGATATCCCGAGAAATTATGGAAGACAGAACTAGATCTCAAGAAGAAAATCGATGTTTTACTACGGATCATAAATTTCATGTTCAACGCAGTACTCATACTGGAAATTATGATCAAAGATTGATTTATCAATCACAAGATACTTCAAAGATATCCTCTAAAACGTTTTTGAGATCTAAAGATTCAGTATCTTCCTACGAATTACTTAATTAAATAGGGTTTTTTTGCAGAATAAGAAAGAGCAAGTAAACCTTTCCTCACAATTTTATGGTGAAATACTTATAAAAATGGGAGAGAGATCAATAGAATGGAGAATGATCATTTGCAAAATTATTTATCTGATTGGCTGGTCAAGTATGAGCTGGTTCATAGATCTTTAGGCTTTGATTCTCGAGGAATAGAAACCTTACAAATCAAAGTCGAGGATTGGGACTCTATTGCTGTCATTTTATATGTATATGGTTACAATTATTTACGTTCTCAGTGTGTTTATGATGTAGCACCAGGCGGATTTTTAGGTAGCGTATATCATCTTACAAAAATACAATACGGTACATATAATCCAGAAGAGGTATGTATCAAAGTATTTGTACCTAGGAAAAATCCTAGAATTCCGTCTGTTTTCTGGATTTGGAGAAGTGCTGATTTTCAAGAACGCGAATCTTATGATATGTTGGGAATCTCTTATGAGAATCATCCACGCCTTAAACGTATCTTAATGCCTGAAAGTTGGATAGGCTGGCCCTTGCGTAAGGACTATATTACTCCAAATTTCTATGAAATACAAGATGCCCGCTGAATGATAAGAAACAAATGTCACTTATATAACACGACTTCCAATTTCATTATTTGAGTCAATGAATATTTTGACGTTGTTTAGATGAAGCAAACAGAATAACTGCAGTATATTCGGATCATGGATTCAAAGTTTTTCGATTCTTTTATTTGGAGGAGAAGTAGAATATTCATGTATTTTCTATCAGCTTAAGATTTTCGAATTGCACCCCAGAAAGTAAGGTAAGCAAAAAAGAAATAGAATAAATAGAAAAAAATCAATACGAAATTCAGAAATAAAAAGGAATCCAATTTGGATTCTGTTTCAAATGCATTCTGTCTATCTATTCTTATCCTCTAACTCTTTATTTTAAAAGTCTTTTTTTGAATTTCGATAATCAAAAAAGAGCATAGCCTGATTCATTCTATGCTTTTCCATAAGCATAGAAATTTTTTTGATTTCTATCTTGCAAAAAAGATGTTTGGATTTCTTTACAGAAATCCATGAATACACATTTTATTCTATTTTTCAATTTATATACCAATCTATATAGAGAAATTTTTTTGATCCCAATATTTTTTCGTTTTGCCAAGAACCAGATTTGAACTGGTGACACGAGGATTTTCAGTCCTCTGCTCTACCAACTGAGCTATCCTGACCATTTGTTTTGGATCACCCGAGTAGAATACTCGTATCTATGCTCTTGTAGCTACATCAATTAGCTAAATTGAACTAAAATAACAATTTATTTCAAAAAATTGAATAGTCAATGGTAAGATAATGATATGATTGGTAATCATTTCGTTATAGAGATTCCTTACTTTTATTTTATTATTAAAATAATAATAATAATAATATTTTTTTTTCAGATCTACTTTCGAAATGAAAAAGTTGAATAAATTCAGAAAGGGTGGGAAAGTATATTTCTTCTTTTTTCTATTTTTTAGAAAAAAAATAGAAAAAATATTTAGGAAACCGAATGGGCTTTTTATTGGGGATAGAGGGACTTGAACCCTCATGATTCAAAAAATCGACGGATTTTCCTCTTACTATAAATTTCATTGTTGTCGATATTGACATGTAGAATGGACTCTCTCTTTATTCTCGTTTGATTTATCATCATTTTTTCATTTGAAAAAATCGAAAAAACTCTATAATGAATAATTTGATTACTAAAAAAGAAGTTCTTTTCTCATTGAACTTCTTATTCGAATCAATTCTCCATAATTGATTCAGAATTTTTCAATTCATCAAAATTTCATAATCATTCAAAATTTCTTTATTAACATGAATAATATGATTTGATCGTGATTATTATCAATCAAAGATGAATCATTAATATATGTATGTATTTCTTTGGTATACATCGCTATCCTTTCTTTTAATTTCGATAGAGACATTCTACCAATGCAACATAATAAACTTTATTCGTTAGAATAGCTTCCGTCGAGTCTCTGCACCTATCCTTTTTCTTTTTGATTTTCCAAAGAATTGGAACCTTACATATATTGAATTTTTTGTAATCAATATATATTCGTTTTGTTTTTGAAAAAAAAACAAGATTTGGCTCAGAATTGCCCATTTTTGATTCCAGGGTTTCTCTGAATTTGGAAGTTAACACTTAGCGGGTTTCCATACCAAGGCTCAACTTAATCAAGTCCGTAGCGTCTACCAATTTCGCCATATCCCCCCTTCTTTCTTCTTTTTTTGTACTAAGATTCAATATTGCAGTTTTATCTATTTTTCTTTGATTTCTCGTCTCTCTTCCATTTATTATTATTTTTTTTGAATCCTTGAATTCTTTTCAATTTCCATAATATGGATTTATTGAATATTGAATGAAAAAATTCAATACGATTCATACTGCTATTTGTTTTTCACTGTCTTCTTTGAATTCAAAAATGCATCTCTGTTCGAGAAAATAAACATTCTTTTTTTGAGTCAGAAACGATTCTATATATTATTATATTTTCGAAAATATAAGAATAGAACCATTCTACCTATATATATATTTCTCTTTCTTGTTGAAACTTCTTTCAACACTGATAAAGCCCTACATTCACTTTTTTTTTTCAAAAAAAATCAAAAATGGATTGAATCAAATTCAGATTGTATCTTTATCTGAATTCTTCGATTCAGTCAGATCAATCTTTTCGAATCTAATTAACTTAACATAATTGACTCTAATAGTTTTAGTTGAAATATAATAAATATAGTATTATTTATATAATACTATGTGACTGTCAATGAGGAAATCCGTATTCAAATAGTTTTTTTCAAATACGAAAATAAGAAATAGATTTTTCTAAATAGAAAAAATTCGATTTCTATTATAAACTGATCAATTTGTAAAACAAGAAGTAGGATTGGATTTGCTTGCACTAT
>JAMFTS010002116.1:20000-25148 GCA_028095005.1 Rhynchospora pubera
TTCCCGGCCCACCAAGCAAAACCAGTGCTTTCTTGGTCACGGCCCGCTAAAGCTAAAGTTCCATTAAAGAGCGTTTCCACGTGGTAAAACCTCCTCAGGGAATATAAGGTTTTCATGAGGCTGATCCTGAGCCGCCATCCAAGCACGAATACCTTCGTTTAAAAGAATATTTTTGGTGTAGAAAGTCTCAAATTCAGGATCTTCCGCTGCACGGATTTCTTGGGAAACAAAGTCATAGGCACGTAGGTTCAGAGCGAGACCCACTACCCCAACAGCACTCATCCATAAACCGGTTACTGGTACAAATAGCATAAAGAAATGTAACCAACGTTTATTGGAAAAAGCAACCCCAAAGATTTGGGACCAAAATCGGTTAGCAGTGACCATCGAATAAGTCTCTTCGGCTTGAGTTGGGTTAAAAGCACGGAATGTATTTGCACCATCACCATCTTCGAATAGAGTATTTTCCACAGTAGCACCGTGAATAGCGCATAGCAGGGCTGCACCTAATACTCCAGCAACTCCCATCATATGAAAAGGGTTCAATGTCCAATTATGAAATCCTTGGAAGAAGAGGATGAATCGAAATATAGCTGCTACACCAAAACTAGGTGCAAAGAACCAACCAGATTGACCTAGTGGATAAATTAGGAATACGGAAACAAAAACAGCGATTGGACCAGAGAATGCAATCGCATTATAAGGTCGCAATTGAACTGATCGAGCAATTTCGAATTGACGCAACATAAAACCTATTAGTGCAAAAGCACCGTGGAGAGCAACAAAAGTCCACAGACCCCCTAATTGACACCAGCGGGTAAAATCTCCTTGTGCTTCAGGGCCCCATAGTAACAACAAAGAATGTGCTAGACTATTCGCAGGAGTAGAAACTGCAGCGGTTAAAAAATTGCAACCTTCCAAATAGGAACTAGCCAATCCATGAGTATACCATGAAGTTACAAAAGTTGTACCTGTAAACCAACCCCCTAAAGCAAAATAAGCACAAGGAAAGAGCAAGAGGCCCGACCATCCTACAAAAACGAAACGGTCTCTTCGTAACCAGTCATCCATAATATCAAATAAATCATTTTGATCTTTGGTAAATCTACCAAGAGCTATAGTCATAGTGATCCTCCTGTTCAATTACTTCAACCATTTTCGAACACCTCATGGTAATTCTAAGGCATATGATAGTTCAATCATCTATGGATGATTTCTCCTTCAATGCCCTTTTATTTACAATGGGTTTCGAAGATACAAGTTCTTTTTTTTTCTATTAAGCCACAAAATAATCTAGGCAAATTCATGAGCTTGACCGGATTATTGCTTATTAACAATATGGAAATCCTGAACTGCTTTATGAGTCATATCTTCTATGACTCATATCTCAGAATATATCTTTTAAGAAGATATCGTAAAAAAACAAAAAATTTCCTATTTTTTCATACCATTAAATAGAATATGAAATAATGGTATCTTTGAAAGAGAAATCCTTTTCTTCCCTTCCTTCCCTATTGTATTGGCAAAACAACAAAACAATATTAATTCGTGAAGGAAAGATATTTCAAAATCGATTTTTGAAGTAAACTTTTCTCAATATTTTCTATATAACAGAAAGGAATAATAATTTGATCCTATAGAATCAATATCCAATAACAAAAATATCAAATCGTAAATATTGGCAAATTCTTGTTTTGCTGTGGTCTAAGGAAATAAAAAGAATCCGCTTATGCTTAGAAAATCTTATCTATTATCGAATTTAATTATCAGAATAGTTGATAGAGTCATTATTCAATGAGTTAGGTCCACTTATTTTTTCGTTTCGTTTTGAAAGAAAATAGTGGATTTTCTAAGAAAAATGTAGATGTAGAAATAAGAACACTTTTTTGGTTTGCAAATATTCTAGAATATTTCCGTTATGTCATGCCTCCCAGAACAAAAAATTGGAATATTGAAACATTAATAAGACTATGTCACTCACTATGGCCAAACTACTCCTAAGAAGATTCAATTATTCCAATTAGTCATTATGAGAATGGGATATTCATTCTCATAAAATAACGAAAAAAAATTCAAATTCATTATATTCTTTCTCATTTTTATGCTCATTTTTTCTTTTTTTTTTTTTTTTTGACAGAGTTCGCTTGAAGAACAAGGTATAAAATTTGAGTTTAGTGGAAAAGAAAGGCTTTCTTGGATTTGAACCGATGACTTTCGGCTTCCCAAACTCCTTATCTATTATTCAAAAACGCAATCATAGCATCATTTTGGATAGTGAGAACTGAGTGGGGTTATTGTCTATGTTTATCGTTGACCTCTCTCTAGAATAGAATCGGTTGGGAAGTCCGAGTTTACCCTGTGGCTGATGTCACTTTGTCGGATTCTTCAAATTTCCTCCGAATTCTCATTAGTCCTAAGGAAAAAACCTGTAAAAAAATTCTTTTTTGTTTTTTGGTGCTAAAAAAAACCTCATTTCATGTTTACTGCTGATCAGTTCATGGATGTCATCTTACGAAATGAATAGTAGCGAGAGCCCTTTATCAGATTTGAACTGATGACTTACGTCTTACCATGGCGTTACTCTACCTCTGAGTTAAAAGGGCATATCCATTTGATTAATGAATTAGCCATTTTCCTTTTTCATTAGAAGGGGTTCGCATAATTAATTTATAACAGATTTACATAGTCAGAAATATTACTTACAGATTTTTTGAGAATATCTATTCTATTTGAATAGATATACTCCTATAAGGCATAGGAATTTATTCAGAAACAATCTATTTTTTTACACCAAAATAGGGTAAATGGGCTAATTCCACCTACATTGATATAAGTTCAATAAATTCTATTGAAATAGGTGATGAAAAATTTCATACTATGTATGAACGGAAACACCGAATCTTTTTGAATGAAATAGAAAAGAGAATTTTCTGATTTTCTTTATAGCTTAGTGTGCAGTATATTTGATTTGAACATCAAAGGAAGCAATGAGCTATGCTTTACTCAAGTTAAAATGAAGTATTTCTCTTCTTTCGAGCAGGCTAATTAAATAATTACCTAAATTGAAGAAATGCTTCAACCGATCTTTTTTTGTTAGATCCCTTTTCTTAGAATTTAGCATAGGATGGTTCATGAATCAATTATCAAATAAAAAAATCCTAAAACGCCATAAAATGGCGTATAAACGCTCTAAAAGGTATTTTGATGACAAAATGACACAAAATTCTAACAATTGAAAAAAAAAAAACGCCGATTTAAGCGTATTTAAGCATGTATTGAACGAAGTGTTAGGCATATAATATATTGACAGTAAAAAAATTCGTAATATAATTGAAATACTGACTTCTTACGATATGTAAACAGATTTGCCCTCATCGTCTAGCGGTTAGGACATCTCTCTTTCAAGGAGGCAGCGGGGATTCAAATTCCCCTGGGGGTAAGGTAAAAAGTTGATAATATTTTCTCAAGAAACCTAATGATGAATTACCCCAGGTCAAGAAACCTAAGATGAATTCTCCCGTGTTTATCAAGAAGCCTAGGGTTAAGGAAGAATTAACCCTAGAATTATCCAGGGTCGATGCCCGAGCGGTTAATGGGGACGGACTGTAAATTCGTTGGCGATATGCCTACGCTGGTTCAAATCCAGCTCGGCCCATTATTATTGTTTTATGAACAATAATGCTGTTCTATGAATACGTATATTAGAAATTAATATAATTGATTTATCCTCTTTTTATATTTGGCATTTCCTTTTCTTTAAGGACTTCAAGAAAAGGAAATGCCAAACCATCCATTCCATTCATTCATTACATGAATGAGAAGAGTGCATGTATGTATACATATTCTACATACATTCTCATTCATTTTTCTTTCTAAGAATGGAACGTTTTTTAAGTTCAGTAATACCTTTCATAAAGTCTCATGAAAAAAGAAAAAAAGAAAAGATTACTAGTAATCTGTGTCACTAGTACTATGATATATATCATATGTGAAAAGGGGATATATATCAATATACCCTTTTGTAAAAAAGGTACAGCTAAATGGAATGGTATTCCATTTATACTTGCTTCGCTGGGATTGTAGTTCAATCGGTCAGAGCACCGCCCTGTCAAGGCGGAAGCTACGG
Source organism: Rhynchospora pubera (assembly GCA_028095005.1). Lineage (NCBI taxonomy): Eukaryota > Viridiplantae > Streptophyta > Magnoliopsida > Poales > Cyperaceae > Rhynchospora > Rhynchospora pubera. The sequence goes on from JAMFTS010002116.1 coordinate 24,127, forward strand.
GTTCGAGCCCCGTCAGTCCCGAACTAGAATCCGAAAAATTTATTGAATTTTTTTTCCTTTCTCGTGGAAAAAGGGAAGCATAAAACAAGCAAGATCTCTTTTTTAATAATTATGGGAATGAATATCTCTTTTGTTTTCGTTTCGTATTTTTCAACCACATAAATATCGATGCAGAAATCTTATTTTTTTGACTATTATCTATTGATTGATACGGTAATGATTTCTCATATACTGATTTTTCGAATACTATCAAAGACTATATTTAGTCTTTGATTTATACCATCAACACTCCTTTTTTTTTCAACTGTTCTTGATCAACGAAATTATCCCATTTTACTATGATATACAAGTTTGATTCATTTTTTTTGATAAAAAATCAACTTTGTATAATTACCTTCAAAAACAAAGTAGTTTGAATATTAAACTAAACTTCTTTGAGTTTTTAGTTCCGATTTTTTGTATATGCTCTACTATTCTCATTCAACTAGTAGACTAAAATTTGGAATGTATGCATTTCATTCCAAATCCGAAAAAGGAGAGACTCACTAAAATAAAAGAGAAGGCCAAGAAATAAGCCTTTTCAGTGAATTTCTTTCTTGGAATATTTGATTTTTTGTGTATTCTTTCTCCCATGGTACTTCGAGTCTTTTTTTTTGATATGTGTATAACTGACTATAGGATTTGAGTCATATAAAAATGCTTAATTGTATTTAATTTCTAATTGAAAAAGCAAGGAAAATTTTTTGAAGATTAAAGAAGACAGACAGTAAGTTCTAGAACACAAAAAGTGGAAAAGGTTTCAAATCCAATAAAAAAATCCCATTCTCAAATTAGTATGGGTAAAAAAAAGATCTTCCTATGTTATACGATTGAATTCTCAATGATGAATTGATTTGATAGATCAGATATCCTTTATTATGAATAAAGGATCCAATTCAATATTATCAGGATGCAAGCCATCTTTTAAAAATTTCTGTATTTATAGGAGCTCAATATCTCCTCTCTATGGGATTACATCCGAC
>JAMFTS010002109.1:0-22500 GCA_028095005.1 Rhynchospora pubera
CACTATTTTAAAAAGGAGATTTTTGCCTCTGCAAAACCTTATTAAGAAGGGCGGAAAAACATCATAGAATGAAAAGGATTCTAATGTGTTTCCATTTTGCAAAGGATGCATTGACCTTTTGATCGAATAGTGCATTTTCTATAATTTCGGATAGAAAGTTGCACAATGCGAAATTCGGGTTGCTCTTAACAAAAAAATCGATCAAACTAAGAGTATCCGCTATCTTGTTACAGGATAGCAGTTTGTTTTCAAAGTTATTTTTCATTCTTTTGTTAATTTCTTCCTCAAAACGTGCCGTTACTTCATCGATGTCAAGTTTTTCATTGTTGAATTGAACAACAAGTTCCGAAAGTTTATCTAAAAGGACCCCGTTTAAACGGGTGTCTTCAAAAGAACTTTCGTTACAATGAGTATAGAAAACCGTCTCTCTGTCTTCTTCGACGTGTCGAAAAAAGAGACGTCTGCGCCGTATAGAAACCAATAAACGGCAAATAAACGGATTTGGTTGAGGGTCGACTCGACAAGCATTTTGTCGTCCAGATACGAAAAAATGTATCATTTTAACACATTCTTCCTTAGTAATGTGCTCTTTTTTAAGCAGCACAATACAGCGACATATGCTATATATCGTAACGTTATTTAAACGTAGTCCGCAAGAAAGAATTGGACTACGTCTCGAAATTTATCGTAACATAGTGATGTTACAATAGATTTCCATCTGTAATTGCCATTTGGATTCATCATAATAAAAAATTTTATTGGTGTACTTTAATACAAATTCGTGAGTGAATATATTCACTTATTCTTTGATCAATTCTAATGCAATCTCCCCCTATATTGCAAGGTGCCGTATGGGCTTATCTGGTATAGAATAGATCTGCTTCTCTTTGTTCTTACGAACGGAGTTGTTCCCTTATTTTGATTTTCAATGGGATGAAATCAAAATGAGCCCTTTCTAATTTTTCACTCGAATTCTATTTTTTTTATATCGTTTTTCTATATTATATAATATAGAAAATATTAAGCCAAATACAAGGGATATAGAAAAAGTATAATAAAAAAACACAAGAATTCTTCTTCCGAATGGTAAATAGAAGGTCATAAAATGATTAATTATATCTTCTTTCCTTTAATAGGAAAAAAGAAATAAGAAACCCTATAGCTTAATTAACTAAAATTTTTAAAAACTCAATTGAATGAATTGAATGGAAATTCAAAAGTAAAAGACAGAGTAATGTTATTCAAGTGAATCTTATTCAAGTTTGAAACGCTTTGTGATCTTCAACCAATTACGTGCTTCAATATAATTGTCTGGAGTGAGCGCTATAGCTTGCTTCCAGTATTCGGCAGCTTTATTGAACCAGTCTTCTGCAATTTCAGAATCGCCCTCTAGAATGGCTTGTTCTCCCCGGTCGGAATAGAAAAATTCTTTCCTAAAAAACCGTACTTGAGAGTTTACTATCTCATACGGCTCCGTAATATATTCTTTTTTATATTCTATTCATATGTCTTATATGACATATATAATAAGACATAACTAATATGATAATTTAGTTAAATTAATAATTCATTTTGCCTTGATTTTAGATAAACTTTTTTATAAAAAAAAAATGCATTACGATTAGTTTAAAACGCTAATTTATTTAATAATAAATAAGTTTGATCTTTTCTTCCCACTTTCCGAATAATAAACTATGTATAGTTTCTATATATTTTTTTTAGGATTTTCTGAAAAGTAACTATCTCATTTTCTTATAAGAAAATTTTATAGAATTTTTGAAAAAGAATTCTCTAAAGAAGAAAAAGAACTTACTATCCTTAGGATCTAATACTACACCGCTGCTTAGCATCTTAGTGGATCAACTCGATTACATAAGTGGATTCCTAACTTAATATCCCCCTATCATGGCATAAGTAAGCAGTTCTTAATTGTATCGACACAATAGCTCGATAATTGATCTTTACGGTGCTTGCTCTATCCTTTTTATTTTTTATCCATAGATAAAGGCTATATCTTTTTTTTCTTCCTATTTTGGTTCTCGCGAATTCTTTTTATTTGCTACAGCTCACCAAAAATCGTGACTTTTGACGATTTCCAATGTAGAAACCCCCATTTTTTCTAATAGCTACTTTTTTTTCTATAGTAGAGATAGCCGCACGTAATGACAGATCACGGCAATATTATTGCACGATTGAAACTAAAAAAGGATTTCGTTCTAGTGCTCGAAAATAATATTCCAAAGCTTTTGTATGTTCCCCATTATTTGTGTGTATAAGGCCTATATTATAGAGTATGAAACTTCGATCATAAGGATCTATTTCTGGTCGCGTAGCTTCATAATAATTCTGTAAAGCTTCTGCATAATTTCCTTCGGATTGAGCCAACATTCGTTACGGTCGTTCAGTCTATTGAAAAGGTCTCCGTTCCAAAACCGTACAGGATATTCTCATTTCATACGGCTCCTACCTTCTGCGCATAATACTGAGAAAAAAAATCTTTTGAATGAAAATCGACTATTCTCATATTTTTATGAACTGAAAGAAGCTAGCATTTTTACAAGAAATCTCTAGTCAACCTTTTAATCAGAGGTTTTTTCTGAATACCAATTCAACATAATAAATAATATATATATTATTTAGATGAAAAAGGGAAGTCCAATAATTTCTTTGTTTTTAACGCTTGCTGTTTCTGAGAATTAGTCACTTCAACGATCTTTGATGGTTTTATGGGTATCCAAAGTACGAACGAAATGGATGTTTGTTGTCCTAACCATTCTTATTAGTCCCGATTCCTATAAGGAAAAGGGGTATTTCGAACAAAGTTTTTGTTCTGTTGATTCCTACGTGTAGTGCTTTTTCCCTATACTTAATAGGCCTTATTACTAGAGTAGGATTGACCGCAATACGAATAAATCTATAGGTCTAATCTTTCGCTTAATGCCTCAAATTGACAATTGAGGCATTTGAGATTGCATCAATCGAGGATACACGATTGAAGGGATGGATTGATGGTTCTATCCCCACCCAAACTTCACCTTCACCAAGCGTAGATTTCTTTTCATGATTGGGTTTTTTCTATTCCGCAACACATTTTTCTTGCTAAGACTTAACTAAAGCTAAAAAAAACCAAGAAAAAAGAATCAAATCGCACCATCTCTGTAATAGGTAAATGCCTTTTTTTCTCCTGAAGTTGTTGGAATTATTCCCAACAAGATATTGGCTACAATGAAAAAGTCCTATCTATAAAATTCCCATTTTATACGAGATCTAGACATATTTAGTAATTCGTTCTATTTGAAAATGTTTTTCATTTTCCCAAGGGAAAATGATCCTAATAAAAAAGGAAAAATAAAGTACCAAATTCTGTAAAAAAAAAAATCCCTGTTACGATTATTTCCTTTTCAATAGGTCCTTGGAGTATTTTCCTTGATGTAAATATAGAATGTGAATATAAATATATATCGTAGGAGAGATGGCCGAGTGGTTGAAGGCGTAGCATTGGAACTGCTATGTAGGCTTTTGTTTACCGAGGGTTCGAATCCCTCTCTTTCCGTTTTTTGAATTCTTCACTGTTCTTGGTTAGGATTTTGAAGATCAAAAAAGAATTGAATTGTCCAGAAAATCCACTTTTTCCTTTTTTTCTGTATCGAGAAAATCGTTGAACAAAGTGATTAAGAATTTCTAAAGAAAGGTTTTTTTGAATGAGAAAGATTAACCTTGCCTTTTTTTATGTTTCAAATTGGGACAAATCACTGTAAGTTGTCTGCGCCTACGAACTAGGCGGCATCTTTGACAAATTTTGCGAACTGATGCTCCAATTTTCATAGTTTTTATTTGTTATCTTTTTTTTTTTGTTGAATTCACTGGGAAGAAATAAGACTCATCTCTTTATTTTATTGGAATCAATAATTTCCAAAGGGGTCCCAGAAAGAGAAAAATCACCCGAATCTGCCTAATCTTGGTTAGGCTTTGTGTCTTTGCTATCTCTTTCCTCTGCGGAATCGCCGCTCATTGGATTTGTGTTTTCTGGGTCCAACAATGATTTAGGAGAAGTGGGATCCTCCATTGCTTTATGATCATCTTTGGTTTGTTCTATCCCATCAGAGAATACTCGGGGACGGGGAAATCGATACACAATCCTTCCTCTTTTTGAATCAAACTCACTGATTTCGATCTTGACTCTATCCCCATGTACTACAAGTATATGATTACGACGTATATTGCCAGAGAGATAACCCAGAACGATTTGATTATTATGATCCAAACGCACGTGGAAAAGGATATCTTTGATCGGGTCCACAATGGTTCCTTCATACACAAGTCGTCTTTTCCTGTTGTTATCTTTTCTAGGAGTGCCACTCTTGTTTTTTTTCATAAACAACATGGATTCGATTCATATTAATAAATTTTTGGATGTACAAAATCACTTGAAACTGATAGAATTAATGATTTCTAATTCGAATATTCTCTTTTGTATTTCTGACAGCTTTCTCTTTTATATTTTTTTCTATTTTTATGAGGATTACCATACATAACACAAAATCTCTCCTCCAATTCTTTGAAGTCGAGCTTCTCGATCTGTCATTATACCCCGAGAAGTAGACAGAATTACAATTCCTATTCCGCCTAAAATCTTAGGAATTCGTTGATATTTTGAATAAATTCGTAGACTAGGTCGGCTTATACGTTTTAAAAAAGTTCTAGTTCTATATATTCCTTTTTGAGTCTTTCTATATCGTAGAGTTAAAATCAAGAAATTTTTTTGATTTTCTTGGTGTTTTCGAACATTTTCAATAAAACCTTCAGTTAAAAGTATTTTAACCACGCTTTCCGTAATATTTGTAGATGGTATTCGAACAGTTTCTTTTTTAGCCATGTCAGCATTTCTTATCAAAGTTATAAGATTGGAAATAGTGTCTTTACTCATGACGAACTAAGCTTATGGATTCTCGCTAATTGTTATGTAATCAACATGTTTTATTTTTTTTTCATTCGAGAAAGAATATATACCTGAGAAACAATCCAAGAATTTCATCTATTTCAAATAGATGATACCCAATAAGACTAGAAAATATATATATTTTCTAGTCTTATTTACTAGTGTTTATAATACATCAGGAGCTAATGAAAGGATTTTAGTAAAACGAAATTTTCTCAATTCTTCAGTGATTGCACCAAAAATCCTAGATCCCTTTGGATTTCCTTTTTGATCAATGATAACTGCTGCATTGTCATCGTATTTTATTATCATACCATCTTCGCGTTTCAATTCCTTACGTGTACGTACAACTACAGCTCTAATTACTTCTGATTTTTCTAGAGACATATTGGGAACTGCTTCTTTGATTACAGCAACAATGACATTACCAATTTGAGCATATCGTTGATTACTCGCTCCTATGATTCGAATACACATCAATTTTCGAGCACCGCTGTTATCTGCTACATTCAACATGGTCTGAGGTTGAATCATATGTTTTTAATTTCAATTTTTGAATTTCAGTACAAAAAGATAAAAAAAAAGAAGAAAGAAATATTTTCTTTCCATAAAATAGAAATCTACACTTGCTTTTTAATCTTGAATACCTTATTTTTTGGTTTTCTTCTATATTTCTATTCTGAAATAAGAAATTGAGTTTGTATAGGCATTTTGTGAGCAGCTATTGAGATCGCTCTTCTAGCTACAGGTTCTGATACTCCACCCATTTCATAAAGTATTCGACCTGGTTTAACAACGCATACCCAATATTTTGGATCTCCTTTACCTGAACCCATGCGTGTTTCCGTAGTCCTAATTGTAACAGGTTTGTCGGGAAATATACGTACCCATATTTTTGCCCCACGACGCACATATCGTGTTATTGCCCTTCGCCCGGCTTCTATTTGTCTAGCTGTAATCCAGGTAGGTTCAAGTGCTTGAAGAGCATATCTGCCAAAAGATATCGAATTACCTCGACGAGATACTCCCTTCATTCTTCCTCTATGTTGTTTACGAAATCTAGTTCTTTTTGGGTTATAGTCGATGGTGAAATCTCATCTCTATTGCAAAACAGGACATGAGAGTTTCTTCTCATCCAGCTCCTCGCGAATAGGAATAAAAGGGTTCAATTTTGATTATTCAATCATTGAATTGAATTCAATTTTTTTTTCAATAAAATCAGAATAGTTTGATACAAAAAAATATACAAAAAAAGAAAGCCAAGGTGTGTGTTCATTTATTTCTATTTAATAGAATACACATAGAATATGATGTTTGTTTTATAATGAATCTTTTCTTTTCTGATTTTGATTTCTATTGAATGAATTGTGTTCAAATATTTTGATTCCGTGAATCAATAGGTATTTCGCGGGCGAATATTTACTCTTTTCTCTTTCATTTTTTCTTTCATTCGTAAGTTTCATTCATGACTTTCAGAAAAATTGAAATTTTTTTTGGTTTGTTCCGCCATCCTACCTAATGAATTCTTAGAATTTGTTTTAAATAGAATTCTATAAAATCACAGGTTCTGTCGTTCCCCTAGCTTCTCTATTCATGATTAGGCCCAAACTCTACAATGGAGCTTTCAACAAAATTTGTTTTCAAGTTAATTTCCTTAGTTTTATTAACTCCAGACTCTTTATTCTTTGTTATTTTATTCATATTTCTCTTTTTTCTTTATTTTTGAATTGGATATTTGATTAAGAATAAAATGAAAAAATTTGATGCTTTGTGACACTGCTTTTTCTTTTAGTAATTTATAGACCATACATAATGGGATTATATAACATGGATATTTTGTTCTTTCTTTCTATCAGCCTTCCTTTTATCCACACCCCCTTTAGTTTGACTTAGCAAAATCGGATTTTTTCTCTATGAATTAGAAAATAAAGAAGAGATTTCAGTTGCTACAAATATATGATTTATTCATATAGTGACTGTTTGGGGGGATCTTGATAATACGAAGCAATAAGTTGGTTTTTAGTTTTTTTACCTTGAAATAGAAACAAGTTTTGAGTAAGGGTTAGTTGATTTTTTCAGCCCCCGCTTGAAAATGTTAAACTTTTCAATTTGAAAGAAAAAACTAACGAATCACACACTAAGCATAGCAATTATACTAAATAAAAAAAATCAATGAAATTATTATTTAACCCTAACTAATTCGAACTGCTTGTTTCTCTTTAATGCAAAAGAATCCATGAAAGAATTTGTCTTTTTTTCTTCTATCATTGCTATCAAATAGAAAGAAAAAGTAAAATATATATATATATTTGTTTGCAACTTTTCTTTCTCTACTTTCTAAATATCCAAATTTTTAGGCCTAGCACTCCATAGATTGTTTGAATTGTATGAGAACCATAATCTATTTTGCTACAAATTATTTGTAGGGGAAGTTTACCTTCTCTTTTACCTTCTTTACGTGCAATATCTTTTCCATCGATACGACCTGCGAGTTTTACTTTTATTCCTTTTGTATCTGTTTTTCTAGCTAAATCAATAGCTTGTGCCATTGTCTTTCTATAGGGGACTCTATTTTTTAATTGTAAGGCTATATATTCTGCAAGAAGATTAGGTTGTCTATAATGTATTTCAGCTTTTTCGAGGTGAACAGTGATTTTTCTGGGGCTGGGGTATACAGAATAAAATTCTTGTTTTTTTATATTTTCCCGGAAATGGGCCAATGTGTTTTCTTTGAGTAAGAATTTTGGCACGAATCCGCTATATATTTTTATTCGTATAAATGGTTTTTGTATTTTATTTGCTTGTTTTTCAATTTTTATTCGTACAATTCCTTCGAAGCCTAAGGGAGGTATTCGAATGTTTTCATATTTTGTATTCCTTTGGTTTACTTCTTTGACAACCATTTGGTAATATTTGTTGAGCCTATATTGTACATAATTCTTGAAAAAATCTCGTATTTTTTGATCTTCTTGTATACCCGTAGCATATTTTTTTGGTTCTTCGAACCAAATAGAATGATGACTTTGGGTTGTACCAAGTCTGAAACAAAGTGGATTTGTTTTTTGTCCCATAATTCCTCCCTATTTTATTTTTTTATCCATATTTTTGGAATTTCATAGGAATCTAAATCTTAGATTGATCTAAGAAAGATTTCGGTTTTTCCTTTAGTACGATTGTTATATGACACGTGGTTCTTTTTATTGGAAAACTATGTCCTTGAGCACGGGGTCTTGCCTTTTTTTTAATAGCACCTCTATTGACTTCGGCTTTACTAATGAATAAATCCGCTTCTTTTAAACCCATATTATGATTTGCATTTTTTGCTGCAGAATAAATTAATTTAGAAATGGGATAAGATGCTTGATAAGGCATGAAATATAGTATTATAAGTGTTTCTTGATAAGAACGTCCACGAATTTGATCAATGACTCTTCGTGCTTTGGAAACAGAAATATGGATATGTTGAGCTAAAACCTTTACTTCTTTACCTGAAGTTAAACTCGAGTTCTTTTTCATAGGATTTTCCCCTAGCTTTTTCCAATTTTTCATAAGATCTCCTTAATATTTGTTTGATCCCTATTTTTTTTTATTCTTCATTACAGATTTTTTATCGTTATCGTTTCTTGCATCTCTCGCGAAATTCCGTGTAGGCGCGAATTCTCCCAATTTGTGATCTATCATAGATTCTGTTATATAAATAGGTATATGTTCCTTTCCATTATGAATACCGAATGTATGGCCAACCATTGAGGGTAGAATGTTAGATGCCCGAGACCAAGTGACTATTATTTCTTTCTCCTTCCCCATTTTGATTTTTTCCATTTTTTCGAATAAATGATTAGCTACAAATCTTTTCTTTTGATTAGCTACAAATCTTTTCTTTGGATTAGCTACAAATCTTTCCTTTGGATTAGCTACAAATCTTTCCTTTGGATTAGCTACAAATCTTTTCTTTGGATTAGCTACAAATCTTTTCTTTGGATTAGCTACAAATCTTTCTTGTTGACCTATCACAGCTGATTACTCCTTTTTTGACATGGTAAAGATTGGCATTCTATGTCCAATATCTCGATCTAAGTATGGAGGTCAGAATAAATACAATAATGATGAATGCAAAAAAGAGAAAATCCTTTAGCTAGATAAGGGGCGGATGTAGCCAAGTGGATCAAGGCAGTGGATTGTGGATCCACCATGCGCGGGTTCAATTCCCGTCGTTCGCCCATCCCATCGAATTTTGGAAATTCGATTTGGAATGTTCCTATTTACGGCGACGAAGAATCAAACTATCACTATATTTTCTCCTTTTCCTACTTTTTCTTCCAAGCGCAGGATAACCCCAAGGAGTTGCGGGTTTTTTTCTTCCAATTGGAGCTTTTCCTTCACCGCCCCCGTGGGGATGATCCACAGGGTTCATAGCTGCTCCTCTTACTACAGGACGCTTACCTAGCCAACACTTCGATCCAGCTCTACCCAAACTTTTTCGGGTCACCCCAACATTACCCACTTGTCCGACTGTTGCCAAGCAGTTTTGGGATATCAAACGAACCTCCCCAGATGGTAATCTTAATGTGGCCGATTTACCCTCTTTTGCAATCAGTTTCGCTCTAGCACCTGCTGCTCTAGCTAATTGTCCGCCCTTTCCATGTTTGAATTCTATGTTATGTATGGTCGTGCCTAAAGGCATACCGGTTGAAGTAGATTCTTCTTTTTTATCAAAAAAAACCCCTTCCCAAACTGTACAAGCTTCTTCCAAAGCATACGGCTTTCTAGATGTATATGATGATATCGAAAAAAATAGATCTTTTCATCGTATAATGAAGTATCACATGAGTGGATATATAGGAATCCTAATCTGCCGAATCATTCATGTTATCATCTTCTACATCCTAGGTCTTTCCGTTCCGTCATCTGGCTTATGTTCTTCATGTAGCATTCAGACCGAATGACTCTATCAAATTACGTCGATACTTCCACATATTACGGGTAACGTAGGAGACATCTCTTCGGGGGATCTTCATTACCACTGCTTAGCTTTCAATTCGCCTCTGACCATCAAATGAAATGTGAATAACCCGTCCTCCTCTCTTTGAAAGAAGAGGCGCTTCCGGTTCGGTACGTGCTTCAAACAATTTTCTCCATATTACCATATCTCTAGAGTCAATAATTCTCTATTAGAAACTACTGAACTCAATCACTTGCTGCCGTTACTCAACAGTTTTCTGTTGAGGTCTATTCCATAGAGGTACTCCAATTGAATCAGTGATCGATTTCTAGGTTTTGTCGTAAACCTAATTGGTTACTTCCAATTACGTAAATCAATAGTTCAAACCGCACTCAAAGGTAGGGCATTTCCCATTGATATAGGAACTTCTGCACCAGAAACAATGGTATCTCCAATTATAGCCCCTCTGGGATGTAAAATATATCTCTTCTCACCATTCCCGTAGTGTATAAGACAAATGTATGTATTTCGATTAGGGTCGTATTCTATGGTTACGATTCTACCAGATATGTCTTTTTGATTCCGTCGAAAATCGATTTTACGGTATAGACGCTTATGACCCCCCCCTCTATGCTTTGCGGTAATGATTCCTCTGACATTACGACCTTTACTACAACGATGCCGTCCATAGATCAGATTATTTCGTGGATTGGATTTCATTTGACTGTCTACAGCTCCATTGCGTGTACTTGGACTAGAAGTTTTGTATAAATGTATCGCCGTGTTATTAAGTATTTTTCTTGAAGTTCTTTTCTTTAGAATCTCTAGAAGAGGTGGAATAGAATAACCTGATGGAAGCGTAATGATCATATGCCTGTAATGGATTGCATGTCCCATAATAGGTCTCTTCGACCCTTTCGGGGTAGTCGATGGCTATTCATAGCCATTACCTGAACACCAAAGAAGAGTTCAACCCAATACTTACTTGATTTCTGTCTTAGTTGATCCTGATTCGGCATTAGAAGTATGTATATTGATTCTTCCCCAATAACCGAAGACTTTTTCCTGTAACTACTCCATATTTGATTCCATCCATAACTCCAATTTCTTCCCTATGAGTCCCAGTATTGATCAGGATTCGAGTTCTTAATCTTCCTATGTTATGGTATGAATATACCATATTCAATTCGTTATGGATGGATGATGAGATCCCATCCATAGAGAGCCAACTTATTGAACATTCCCATTAGGGTGCATCCAGTAGGAATTGAACCTACGAATTTGCCAATTATGAGTTGGGTGCTTTAACCATTCAGCCATGGATGCTGAATCTAAGAGATATTATCATAATCTAAAAGATGTATGATCATAATCATACACATTGGATCAAAAACGGGGTCAGAGGGATCAAAAACCGCTAATTCGTATAAAGCCATCGAACCGGCCCAACCAGCAACTAGAGCTGTGTGCATTATATGAACAGAAAGCAATCGACCGGGATCATTCAATACGACAGTATGAACACGATACCAAGGCAAACCCATGGAAATACTCCTTAAGAGAAATAGAAACTATGTCACTTTATTTTATCGCATTAAACTCAAAAGACTATATACTGTGTACCTCACCTTTTTGCAGTAGATTCTGTATCAGAAAGGGCTCATTTTGATTTCATCCCATTGAAAATCAAAATAAGGGAACAACTCCGTTCGTAAGAACAAAGAGAAGCAGATCTATTCAGTCCAAGGCGCATCGGAAGATTGCATTTTTATAGTTAAAACTGATCCATCGAATGGATCAAATATTAAGTGAATATTTTCACATTTTTTTATTTTTCTTTTTTTTTTTTATAGTGTAGGAGGAGCATGAAAAATTCCAAATTGAGTATTTCGAAGTTGCAAGACGTAGTCGAAGTCTTTGTTTCAGACTACATTTTGAACAGGGTGATAATCTTTCACTTATGTTCGTTTATGGTTATGCTTAGTACGAAACTCATTACTAACGACGAATGGTTACAGAGGGTCGATTTTTGGTTATCTAAGCGAAAAGATGCAAAAAGTGTTACTCCAGTTAACACTAAAACTATCTCTTTTAGTGAAAATTGTTTTCGGCGCAGATATGTCTTCTATGGACATATAGAAGAGGGTAGAGAAGCACAATTGTATAAAAATTGTGCAAGAACTTCACGTGCACACGCTCGTTTAAACGGAATCCATTTAGATCAACTTTGTGAATTTCTTGTTCAATTCAAGAATGAACAAATGAGTCTGAATGAGATGACTGAGCGTTTTCGAAAAGAGCTTAGTGCAGCGATTATAAATCGCTGCATATACTTTGAACACAAAGTAGAGCTTTATGATATTAAAGTAGAGCTTTATGATATTTTCACTTTAGTCGATCTTTTTGTGGACATTAACGCCGACTTAGGATTGTGCAATTTGTTTTCTGAAATTATAGAAAATGCAAAATTGGATCAATCCATTAACCAAACCATCAATAGATCTTTGAAAATGGAAATATGCTATCCATTCGATAGTATCTTTCCACCCTTCTTAATCAATTTTTGTAGGAGCAAAAATCTCCTTTTTAAAATAGTGCTTTTAACTTTTCTTTGTTCCGAAGAGCGCATTTCGATCGACGAGTTTATATCTTATCTTGAAAAGCTTTACGAAGCGGAATTCGTTCCATTGATAGAGGCCAGTAATCTGGCTAACGGGCCCCGCCAAATTCAGAACAGGTTTTTAGAACCTGGGCACAATAATTCTATTCACACAATACAATTTTATAACCTTGCGAAGTCTTATTGTATTGATGAATTGAATATGATTCAGGTACAGTTGAAACGAATCCACTCTAATATGGCCGGGTTACGAGCCGGCCTTCATTTGTGCTCCAAGGAGCAAGTGTTTTTGTCTTGTAAAAGCGATTTGAGAGTCTACATGAAGTCTTATTGCAAACAATTCAAAAAAATCAAAGAAAATTTTGAAAAAAATCGCGAAACATCGGACATATTTGATTACTTTATTCAAACGCATGTCGATTTCGCGATATGCATTCATATATTCGAAATTATGAATGCTACGATACGATGGAATGATCCAGGTTGGTTGGATTCATCGTCTGAAGATAATTCAGACGATGATTGGAGTGATCTGATCAAGTTTGGTATTGGAATTAAGAAAAAAAACTTTGATCCACCAAAAATCCCGGGTTCAGGGAGGTAAATGTTTGAGAAAAGGTCAAATTTTAGCAGACGGTGCCGCTACAGTTGGTGGGGAACTCGCTTTAGGGAAAAACATATTGGTAGCTTATATGCCATGGGAGGGTTACAATTTTGAAGATGCAGTACTAATTAGCGAACGTCTGATATATGAAGATATTTTTACGTCTTTTCACATTCGGAGATGTGAAATTAAGACTTATGTGACTGAAAGAATCAATGATTCAAATATTAAACAATCAGTGAAGAAATATTACCTAATTTTCTAATCAACAACCAATACCTAAAAAATAGAAGTCAAAATGAAAATCATCATCAGCATTTTTTGTAGTAAAATAAGGATAACATTAATACTCTTCATAATAATCTTAAAGAAAAGTAGGAACTCTATGAAAAAAAAAAAGAAAAATACAGCACATGATTGGATATCCAGCTGGATCTTGGACTGGAGAGAGATATTAAGAGAGATCAAGAAATCTCACTCTTTCATAGACATTTTTTTCGACCAAGAACGCTTTATGAGACTCTTTGACTCCCGAATTTTGGGTATCCTATTTTCCAAAAATTCCCAGGGTTCAGGAAGCAATCGATATTTAACCAAAACAGGTTTAATAACTCGAGATTCCAGGATCAAAAATGTAGTAAAACGTGTCCATGGTGTCGTCAAAAATGTGGTAAGGGGTGTGATGCTACTTGTACTAGGGGTCTGTTTATGTCGTCTTCAAAATCGAAATATAGTTGAACGAAAAAATATCTATTTGAGGGGGTTTCTTCCTATACCTATGAATTCGGTTGGATCTAGAGAAGAATCTTCTAATATTAATAGATTTGTAATTTCGCTTTTGTATCCTCCAAAAGGATCTTCTAATCAATCCATACATCATTTCGATTCCATTAGAAATGAGGATGTGGAACGAACAGAGATAGAATCAGGTCGATTCCCGAAATTTCTTTTTGGATCTTCCTCAAAGTTCCGGCTATCCGCAGAAGGTGAAAAGCGGATGAATAATAATCTGCTTCCGGAAGAAATCGAAGAATTTCTTGGGAATCCTACAAGATCCATTCATTCTTTTTTCTCTGACAGATGGTCAGAACTTTATCTGGGTTCGAGTCCTACGGAGAGGTCCCCTGTAGAGAAGGCTCTTTGGAAGAGAAAATTGGGTGTTTCTTTTGTCCCCTTCAGGCGGCGATCGGAACATAAAGAACTGGTGGATCTATTCAAAATAATTAGGTATTTACAAAAAACCGTCTCAATTCATCCTATTTCCCCCGGGTATTCTATGATTCCGAAGGAGAAATCGAATGCAGAAGATCGATTTGCAGAAATGGTAAATCGATTCATTCTATCAATAACGGAGCCGAATAAGGATTCCATTGGAAAAGATAGTATGAATCATCGAACTAGGACGAAATCTACGATCAATCAACATTTATCCAATTGGGCAAAGAGTGAGAAGAAATGGTTCGACCCTTTTATTTGTCGAACCCAGAGATCCAGGAATGGGTATCCTGATGCATATAGCAAATGGTCGAATGAGTTCCAGAATCTCCAGGAAGATTTCCTGGGATATTTCTCTTCGAAACAGGAGAAGCTTCAAGTAGTCTTCGATCAATTACGAGATTTACGAGATCAATTACGATGCCATATCACTGATTTTTCGAGTTATTGGGATTTGATTGATTGGTCCGAAATTTTCGACATATACGAATTCACTTTCACTAAGTTATTTCTTGTCCTTTTGCCCATGGCACGTCTCTTTTTTCATAAGTTACTTAAGTTACTTATCTTTTTTCCTAAGTTTTTGTACTGGTTATATCCCCGATTCTCTGTACATATCGGGAATATCGCCATTCATAGTTCTGAGATGTACATTTATGAATTGAAAGATCCGATCCAGGAGAAGTCGTTCGAACCACTACGTCTTCAAATCGTTCTTTTGAAGAAATTGAAACCCTTCTTATTGAACGATCATAATACTTCTCAAAGATTGGACGATCATAATACTTCCCAAGGATCGAAATTATGGATCAATGAAGAAAGAATATTCCCATTTTATTTCAACGAAATATCAAAGTGGATGATTGACTCATCCCATAGTAGAAAGAATCGCATGAAATCCTTTGATAACACGGATTCCTATTTCTCCATCATACCCCATGATCGAGACAATTGGCTGAATCCCGTGAAAGCATTTCATAGAAGTTCTATGATATCTTCTTTTTATAAAGCAAATGGACTTCGATTTTGGAATGATCTACATCACTTTTGGTTCTGGGTCTCTTGTAAGAAAAGATTTCCCTTTTTTGTGGAAAAAATTCGTATCAATAATGAGGATCTTACATATCGAAAATTCCTCAATATCTCATTTATTCGCAACAAAATAGTTTCTTTGTACGTCGGTCAAAAAAAACATTTTGTTTTGAGTCTTTCTGCAAGGGTATCTGACATAAACATACCTCAGGATCAGGATTTTCCAAAAAGTAGCGACAAAAGAGAGAACTTGTACAAATCTTTCATGTATAAATTGTATCAAAAATTCTATAATAGATTCTATACATCTTTCATTTTTCCAAGAACTCTTTATGCAATTCAATCCGATCCAGTCGTTTTTAGAGCTAGTTCCTCGATCGCGGACCTTTTAAGACCAATTCAATCTGATCCAGTCGTTTCTAGAGCTAGTTCCTCGATCGCGGACCTTTTTAGATTGGAAAAAACTTTTTGGCAATCTTTTTCAGATATGAATCGATCTGATTCAAAAATGAAGAACTTGCATCAGTATCTCAGTGTCAATTCAAACATGGACTGTGGATCAAATCCATGTTCTGAGAAATCTTTACCATCCGGAAAGAAGGAAAAAAGGAGTCTTTTTGGTTTTCGAAGTAAAAAGAAATACGTTAAAAAAAGAAATATCAAAATAATCAATAAAAAAAAACTTTTTTCTGTAAAACTTTTCGAAGGGAATATTGAAGAAAATATTATTTACTTAGAATGGACTATTTACAAAGAATGGCTGCTCACGATCTTTACTACGAGCGGGTTCAAATATTTCAGATTCATCCTTTCCGAGATTTTTTCCTATTTTATATTCCCAACCGTGATATCCAAAATTCAAGATATTCTGGATATACCATGGGTATATCTTGAGAAGATTTTGATGAAATGGACTCTGATAAGTGAGAAGATTTTGATGAAATGGACTCTGATAAGTAAGAAGATTTCAAATCTTCATTTAGTACAGCTACTCCGAAAAAAGACTAATCTGTCTCGAACAAAGACTGATTCTTTTAATGGGTCTTCTCCTTTTCTTTCTTGTACATTTTCATTATTCTTCTCATATAGGAATAAGTCATTGATATCGGCTGAGTTCCTCTTTTCAATTCTTTTCCTTCTTCTTTTTGCTGGATATCTCGCTTGTAGAGGTCTTACCTTCATTTGCAAAACCTGTCGTCAGTTATTTCTAGATTTTGAAAAGATCAAATCTTGGGCAAATCCATCATGCTTCATGGAGTTGGAAAAACTTAGGGATAGGTATCCTATATCTTCTTTCAGGTCAGAGAATTTAGAGGATCCCTTTCCAGTTATTTTCCAGGATCCCATTGGATTTATAGAGAATCCCCGTCCAGTTATTGCTATTCTGCAAAAATACTATGTTATTCTGGAAGAATACATAGGAGAATTCTTCAATTTTCTGATAGAACTAGGATACCTACTACTTTTTCAGGAAGAATCTGAGAATCGAAATCGGATCGATTTGCTCATCTCTTATCTCACCTATCGCATAAGTTCTTTCATAAGTCTCATCCCAAATAATTTCATCAATCAAATCATTTTTTTTATAAATACGAGACATCTAAGTCCTACAAGTATAGAGATGTATTCATTGATAAGGAAAAGAAAAAAGGTGGGGAACTGGGATGATGAAATAGAATCCTGGGTGGCGGACACCGATTGGGTTGATGATCAAGAAAAAGAATTTGTGGTTCAGCTCTGCACCTTAAGTACAGAAAAAAGGATTAATGAAATTCTATGGAGTTTGACTCAGAGTAATCTTTTAGATGAAATAGTGGAACAACCTGGATCCAATTATTTACGGTACTTATTTGAAATGCAGCAAAAGGATCTATTGAATTATGAGTTCAATAAATCCTGTTTAGCGGAAAGACGGATATTTCTTGCTTATTATGAGACAATAACCTCGTGGGGGACTTTTCATTTGTCATCTCGTCCAACCCCCTTTTCGCTTCGCTTAGCCCCGTACCCTTCTAGGAGTGTTTTTAGTGATAGGTTCTATAGGAATGGGCGATCCTATTTGGTCAAATCCCTAGCGAAAAATTCTTATCTTCCTTTCATTAAGATATATCCGCTCGAGTACCGGTATTTATACGATTACGATTGCGATTTTTACGAGGCGTCTTTTTGGTCTTTTTTGGATGGTGAATCATATTGGGTTGGAGGTGAATTCGACGACTGTGAGGATGAGGGTATTACTTCTATTCCTTTTGATGTTGATGATTTTGATGTTGATGATAGTGGCGATATTGCTAAGAATATTAATTTTGATAAGAT
This sequence comes from Rhynchospora pubera, assembly GCA_028095005.1. Taxonomy (NCBI): domain Eukaryota; kingdom Viridiplantae; phylum Streptophyta; class Magnoliopsida; order Poales; family Cyperaceae; genus Rhynchospora; species Rhynchospora pubera. Next base: position 17,669 of record JAMFTS010002109.1, read on the forward strand.
TCTTTTCAATATGACACAGGATAGGCTAACTAGCAATAACCCATTTTATTGGGATATGACCGTGCAATTCGATTTGGCAAAAACAATATCTCCTTGTATAGTATGGATTCCAAACATTCATGATCTGGATCGGGATGAGTTGAGGTATTTATCCCTCCATCTAGAAGAGAGCTCTCTTTCCAATTCCAAGGATCGTCAAAGATGTTTTACTAGAAATATTCTAGTTATTGCTTCGACTCATATTCCCCGAGAAGTGGATCCCGCTCTAATAGGCCTGAATAAATTTAATACATTCATTAAGATACGAAGGCTTACTATTCCAGAACAACGAAGGTACTTCCGGATTCTTTCATATACTAGGGGATTTGGCTTGGAAATCAAATATTCGATAGTAAGAAATTTGGGTCTATAACCATGAGTTCGAATGCACAACATCTTGTAGCACTTAACAATGAGGTCCTATCAATTAGTATTACACAGAGGAAATACATAATAGAAGAAAACGAATTCAATTCGATTCGCTTCTTTTAGACAGACTGGGATTTTCAAACTCACATAAGATGGTTTCAGGATCATAGGATCTTTTTGTATCAGATAGGAAGAGTTTTTGCACAAAATATATTTCTAAGCAATTTTCCCATAGATCCTATATATATCTATATGCAGGACCCTATCGCGAGGAATAAAATATGGAGTTCTTATTGTACAAATGGTACGTCGAACTTGAAACAAATTGAAGAAAATAACGATACTTCTTTATCTTTTGAGTTGTTCTGCCGGATTGGTCACTCAAGATCTTTGGTCTTCACCCGGACCCGATGTCAAAAATTGGATCACTTCTTCTGAATTTCTTGAGAATGATTCTCAGCTAGTTCAGAACCTATTAGAATTAGAAGGCTTTCTGGTGGGATGCTCATGGATAGAAAAAATTAGCAGTGAGACATTACTTCTTCGGTCCGAACCAAAGAATCCGTTAGATATGATGCAACAGAATTCTTTTTCTACCCGTTATCGTAGTAGATTGAGAAATGAAATAGAAATAAACGAATCGGAGTTTGAAGAAGAGCATGAAGCCGTGAACCCGCAGAAGATAGAGAACGATTTCTTCAATGAAAATCAAATAGAAATAGACATAGTCCGGTCTCCTAGAATATTTCGCTATATATTTGATAATCTCGAAATTGAGAATATCAAAAAGCTTATAAAATCGGGACTTCCTTATTGGGCCGAGTCATTTCAGGGCAACTGGCCTTTTTATCTTGAGGAAGATCAGCTTCAAGAGGAGGAGCTTCAAGAGAATGATTCGGAGTTCTCGGAGAATGAAACAATTCAGCACCAGAAACAAGACAGATTTTCAAAGAACAAAGCTTTTTTATAATAAACCGATTTATTTGGGAACCTTCGGAGCCATTCTTTCTCGTAGTCATATACCTGTACTTTTGGCTTTCACCTCGAGAATTTTTTTCAGATGATCATTTAGATGAGAAGAGTCCTGACCTAAATAAGCATCCTTCTTCATATATAGAAGAAGACAGTTGGTTCCATAAGGGAGAAAAGTACTACGAATTGTTGGGGCGTCGTCAGAGATGGCAAAGAAGACTTAGAATCAATAGTTCCTTATCTAAAGGATCTTTCTCCTCTCATATTCTGTTCGAGAGTTATCAGTATTTAGCGAATCTGTTCCTATCTAACGAAAGGCTATTGGATCAAATGACCAAAATATTGTTGAGAAAGAGATGGCTTCTCCCGGAGGAAATGAACCATTTGATTTGTGGAACAGGAGAAAGATTTCCCATTCCTTATCCGTAAAGATATGTAGCCATGAAAAAGGGAAAAGGCCTAGCGTGGAAGAGGATTGGCCGGGTGGTTGGTAGAGTCGTGGAAACACTTGTTTATTCGATATTTTGGACCTTAGTTCATACAAGCATAAATTTCAATCTTAGATCAAAGCACTATGTACGGATGATATAAACTGCCTAAACAAGAATTCCTTTCTTGTTTAGGCGAACAACCAGAGTAGAAAAACAGAGTAGAAAAACGGATTCATTCGGATCGACATGAGGGTCCAACTCCATTGGATTGCCAGAATCCATCTTGTATATTTGAAGCAGGTTGACCCCCGTGCTTCTCTCATGGTACAACCCTCTTCCTGCTGAGCTGAGCCCCTATCTCCTCGGCCCACAGAGGAAAAATGTAAGGCTGGTGCTCAAAATCATTACGGAAGAAAGGACTCACAGAGCCAGGATCACTAGGGGGATCACTAACTTCTACTAAAACGAATACTAATATAATAGAAAAGAACTCTTTTTTCTGTATACTTTCCCCGGTTCCATTGCTACCGCGGGGCTTTACGCAATCGATCGGATCGTATAGATATCCCTTCAACACAACATAGGTCATCGAAAGGATCTCGGACAACTCACAAAGCACGAAAGCCAGAATCTTTCCGAAAGTTGATTCCTATTTCAAGAGTGCATAACCGCATGGATAAGCTTACACTAACCCGTCAATTTTGGATTCAATTGGGGATTTTCCTTGGGAGGTATCCGGAAGAAATTGGAATGGAATAATATAGATTCATACAGAAGAAAAGGTTCATCTATTGATTCAAAGGGTATACCTATGGGATAGAATAAGAAAAATCGAAATGAAATGAAAGAATCCAGGAAAAAAAGGAAATCGAAAAAAGGAAATAGAACAAACAAATAAGTAGCAAGATCGAAGAGCTCTCAAAATGACAAAATTGAAACTCAAAAAGGATCCTTCTTTCTAATTCTCTAAGGATGAGAGGCAAAGGGATTTCTATCGAGAAAGAGTTCTTGTTCTTATTTAGATAGAAGATCGTGATTTGATCCGCATATGTTTCGTAAAAGAGAAATCTTTTCCTTTGATCATAAATGAAAAGTCTTCAATTGGAATATGAAAACGTGACTGAATTGGTCTTAGATACTCTTCGAAACGGAGTGGAAGAAGGGAAGAAATTCTCGAACGAAGAAAAGGATCCAATTACTTCGAAAGAATTGAACGAGGAGCTGTATGAGGTCAAAATCTCATGTACGGTTCTGTAGAGTGACAGTAAGGGTAACTTATCTGTCAACTTTTCCACTATCAACCCCAAAAAACCAAACTCTGCCTTACGTAAAGTTGCCAGAGTACGATTAACCTCTAAATTTGAAATCACTGCTTATATACCAGGTATTGGCCATAATTTACAAGAACATTCTATAGTATTAGTAAGAGGAGGAAGGGTGAAGGATTTACCCGTGTGAAATATCACATTGTTCGAGGAACCCGAGATGCTCTCGGAGTAAAGGGTCGTCAACAAGGGCGTTCTAGTGCGTTGTAGATTCTTATCCAAGACTTGTATCATTTGATGATGCCATGTGAATCGCTAGAAACATGTAAAGTGTATGGCTAACCCAATAACGAAAGTTTCGTAAGGGGACTGGAGCAGGCTATCATGAGACAAAAGATCTTCTTTCTAAAGAGATTCGATTCGGAACTATTAGATGTCCAGGGTCCAATATGAAAATCATTTCAAGAGGTTTTCCCTTACTTTGTCCGTGTCAACAAACAATTCGAAATACCTCGACTTTTTCAGAACAGGTCTGAGTCAAATAGCAATGATTCGAAGCACTTTTTTTACATTCAACTATGTATTTCGGAAACCTAAGGACTCGATCGTATGGATATGTAAAATACAAGATTTCCAATCCTAACAGGAAAAGGAGGGAAACGGATACTCAATCTCAAGTGAGTAAACAGAATTTCATACTCGATCTCATAGATCCATATAGAATTCTGTGGAAAGCCGTATTCGACGAAAGTCGTATGTACGGCTTGGAGGGAGATCTTTCCTATCTTTTGAGATCCACCCTACAATATGGGGTCAAAAAGCCAAAAAAAAAAATTGATTCGTTTTTAGCCCTTATAAAAAGAAAACGGATTCTTTAACCTCTTTCACGCTCATGTCACGTCGAGGTACTGCAAAGAAAAAAACTGCAGAATTCGATCCAATTTCTTGTAGTCGAGTCGTTAACATGTTGGTTAACCGTATGATGAAACACGGAAAAAAATCATTGGCTTATCAAATTTTCTATCGAGCCGCGTTAGATATTGAAAAAAAGACAAAAGAAAATCCAGTATCTATTTTACGTCAAGCAATACTTAGAGTAACTCCCAGGGTAGGAGTAAAAACAAGAAGAGGAAAAAACGGAAAGACTTATAAAGTCCCTGTTGCAATCCCACTTCCACAAGGAATATTACTTGCCATTCGTTGGTTATTAGAAGCATCCCGAAAGCGTTCGGGTACAAGTATGACTTCACAATTAAGTTCCGAATTAATAGATGCTGCTTCAAAAAAACGTGGTAAGGCCATACGCAAAAAGGAGGAGACTCATAAAAGGGCAGAGGCAAGTAGAAGTTTTGCTCATTTTCGTTAATTCATGAACGGGAATCTATGGATTTACATAGGTCCATGGATTCATACATCTCGATCGGAAAAGAATCAATAGAAAGAGAATCGGACGATATCTTTATCGAAACAAATAAAAAGGAAAGAAAGATAAAACATAAATCATGATCAGCTAAGCCCCCGAGCGAGGGGGCTTGCTTAAGAATAGGAATCTTATGAAATATCATGGAATCCGGTTTGATCCTATTTATTCATGGGGATTCCGTAAATATCCCATTCCAAAAATAGAAAGTTTGAAACAATGCAGTTCTAATTCTTGATCTGGCATGTACAGAATGAAAACTTCATTCTCGATTCTACGAGAATTTTTATGAAGCCTTTCATTTACTTTTCTTCCATGGGAGCTTCATTTTCCCAG